>APFE031313893.1:0-15813 GCA_000404065.3 Pinus taeda
CTGCCCCGGACCCCATAAAGTGGGGTTACGGGTACCCCTCAAACCCCCTGTTAACTATGTGGAAAGAATATAAATCACTTTAACCAAATCCCCGACAAGAAAGTAACAGAGCCGGTATCATTCTCCACTTAGCATGATAAGCTTCCTCCTAAGCTTTACATATCCTAACATCATTTCTCCAAAATTCACCATATGGTCCCTCATCTTGACCATGTTTATCACCATCTCGCCTTCATATATGATAAACATCTGCGTCGGTTGATAGAACCCACCCCCTCCAAATGCATGGCTCACTTCATCTTTTTAGACCCCTCTTCATTGATAGGATCCATGACCTCTTACTCCAGCCCAGGAACCACCCCACTTACATGCCTTGAAGTTCAGCCTCATTCGACTACACTCATCGTACATGCACACCATTTCCTGAGCCATCTATGGTACTTTACGATGGATCAAGATGGATGCACCTCCACGTCCTACATTTGGCCTATCATTCACCCATATTTCATAGCTCATCTGTGTCACTTCATCCGCCTCAACAAACCAACACGAAGACCAACCAATGGGGCCCCCGCCCTCAGAAAAAAACACCACATCTCCATACATGTCACCATCATTATGGGGCACCCATCTCCATGGTAGTACATCCAAATCACCCTCATATTCTTTGGGCAAGTGTACAATTTTTTTATTTTTTTTATTTTTCAGGAAAAGACTCCCACCCACATTTTTTGCTATTCACGTCCATTACCTAGCGGCAGTTTCTATTCACCCTTAGTCAGAGCTTGCAACTCACCAACAATCACTTTCCATTTTCACGCCCGTCAGAACATACTTACACCCACCCTGGAAATCCTACCGACTCTAAGGCCATCACCATCAGTAAACATGTTTTGTCTGATGCCATTTTCACAACAAGCTCTGACCCTGGGCTAGTTTTCCATATTCTCTTATATCGTCAACTCTCACTATCATGCATTATCTAACCCACATTATTATAGTTTGTTTGCATCTCATTTTTATTCCCCAACCCAGCATGTCGGGCAGTTAACAATCCTCTTCTATCGACTTCAACCTTTGTCTTCCAGGATAGGGGTAGTACCTTAGATACTCCCCCTTGTAGGGATCTCCTCAGATGGCACAATGGGAATCATTATTGCCGACTGATGCCATTGGTTCCCTTGACATTCGACACCAACACAAGATTTCATGTCAAGTTGGTGACGTACTTAGTGACCATTGCAATTCTTTCATTTAGTCGAAGACTCCCACATCACCAAGCACCTCATCCAATAGTGCTTACATCATGATATGGGGGAGGTACCCGAAGTCGAAGACCTGTGCATACTGTAGCACCTCAGTCAGCATTGTTTCACCTTTGTTATGCATGGGGGAACCAAATTTGATTTTTTTTACCAACAATCGCCCTTGAGGGAATGAACAATTATCATCATCACCGATTAGCACATCAACTACCACAATGTTGACTGGAAAAAACCATTATTTTTCTGATTGTAATCAGTTACAATTAGTCATCATAATGAGCATGGGACATTCCCACCTCGTATAGACACATTTTATTTCACTCTGTAGGTTTTCACCAAAGCATGGTTACCATTTATACTTAGTCAAGGGGTTTTACTCTACTAATATCCACAACATGTTATCCTCTCTCTCAAAAATTTGATCATACTCTCCGTCAGAAAATAAAATGTGATGTATTTCAGTTATACTATTCCTCCTAACCTCATACATCACGAGGCAGTTATTAACACCATAAAATCGTAAACATGTTGGCACAATCCAGAAGACACTAAAAGGTGTCTAGCAGAATGCACAAGTGAACATTTTCCAGTTGGATACATCATGAAGTTTAAAAAATCAAATTTCTCCTAAGGTCCAAAGTTTATAAAGTAAAAACAATTGATGTCATGTGGCTATTTCTTTGATAAACATGTGCACACAAAATATCCTTCGAAATTTGTGCGGTTGCAGAAAAGGATGACTCTGCGATTCGGGACCACTCTACACAATTAGGGTCAATTATCTTACATGAGCTCATCCTAGTATAGCCAAATTCAAGTTTCATTGAAGATATGCAACCCTCAATGGAATCATCTTGTCCTACTCATGTGTCATTATCATGAATGAACCAAGAGGGGGAAGATGGATTCAAAAATTTCTATATAAACAGGCCATGGGAGAGCCAATGCTAGCCAAATTTATATCAGAGCAAACCACCATTACATTGTTGAAGCCAATGAAAGGAAGAGCACTACCATGTTGGCCATATTTCTTCTAAGCAATCCAACATCCTAGTGAGAAAAGAGGAATCCAACATTGGAGAGTCTTCATACTTCTTTGAGAAAGACAAGAAACTTGCAAAGAGATTGAGGAATAGAAACCCCTTTGTTGAGGATTTTTTAGCACCATAGCTCAAAGAATTCTCTTCAAGTGTCTAAGATTCATCTATTGTATGCAACCTCTACTACCAGTAGTCAATAAAGGAAGTTTTCCCATTATATTATTGATTTGTTTGCTACATTTGAGCATTGTTTGTGTATTTACCTCTTTCTTTTGTTTATGTTTATGTATGCATTGTTTCCACTATTGACAATGTTGTGTTTATTTAATTTTTTCCACTAATAGCACCAATTATGCTTGTGATCCTTTGTAGGGAACAATCAACTACTGAGGAGGTGTCTTTTGCTACACCATTATCACAAAATCACTACCACACTCCCCATTAGCCACCCAAGAGAACGTTAGCAAATATTCCATAGCACTCCAAATACCCAAATACCATTTTTTAATGTTGTTGTTGTTGAGATTGACAAATCTAAATTTGAAGATACGATGCCCTTAGCAATTATGGTCTTGTTACCAATCAAAGAGGTACCTACCACCATGATTTCAAAATCTCCATCTTCTGCATCGCTAGGCTTTATTTGAAGCAGCATCGGTGTTAAAAACTGAAATATGTGGAGTGAGGTACTCTTCTCAATATTCTCAAATAGGTAAATAACATTACATAGGAGGCATCAACAATAAATGACTAGAGTGAAATTAAACTAAATTGAACTACCAAAACAGATCTAGGACACATGGATATACAATTATGACACCTAGCAGGTGATTGGAATTAGTTTCTCCAACGCTTCTCCTTAATTACAACCACAAAAATTTAAACTAAGATGCATGTTGGTCTTAGTCTCAGCTAGGCTTACAATTTAAAAAAAATGACATGAGTTGGATTTCCTTTTATTTTTCTTTTCTTCCAAATACTATATCCTCTAAATTGTTTCATCTTTTTCTTTTTGTTGTAGGCTTCAAATTTTAGATTCTTCATTTGTTGGTGTAGCTATTCTATTTATGCAGGTTGTGCAAGTATGTCATCTTCTATAGTGTGATTTTCATATTCAATATTTTTCTCATCAATTTTCTGCAACATAAGATGAGAATAAAATTTTATCTCTTCAGAACTCCAAAGCATGAAAATTTCATTAATGTTTTCATCAGCCATGGTGTCTTCAACATTCATTTCTGCAAATTTTATGCAAACTTTATTGAAAACATGGTGTTGCAAGCCATGCTTCAAGGAACCGTAATTCTTCTTCCAATTTTGTTGCTTTTTCCCGGTTGCTGCTAACATCTGCACATCAAAAATTAAGGTTAAGTTTAAAATTATTTACAGAACCACATCGGTTTTGTCCTCTCTACCCTGCAATTAGAGGTTTCTCCTCTTGCACTTCCTTGTATGCCTCTATCGCTTTCACTTCATTACTAATCTGTGTTGCTACAAATAGGTTATCTTCCACTTGCTTTTCAGATCCAAGTGAGCTTATCTCCCCAAATAACATCATATCTATGATATCTTTCCGTTGCATCATGTGCAACCACTCATGTTTGGATAATTGTTCTTCATTAAAGACAACATCAACAATTTTAATTGATGGATTCACCATACCACTAGCTATTGTAATGTCAGCTTTGTTTTCATCAACAAACTCTATTGTTGGATTAACGAAATGGTCATCCACATGTGGTTATGCATAGTTGGATTCACAATCATCCGTATTCTCTTTCTCCACTTTTGGTAACACACCATAATCATTGTAATACACTTTGAAGTGGGATTCACCAAACTCTTTATGTAGACCTGCTGGTATAGCTCCATCTTCATCTTCAACTTGAGCTCTCCCCCTTACAAAAAGAATCCTCTTAAGGGTATCCCAATATTTCTTTGTTGTCTTTGTGTCTACTATGAGGGGAAGAATGTTGCCATCTATGCATTCCTTTATGCATTTTAATGTGAAGGCATTATTTTTCATCTTGTCTTCCAACTCATTCAAATAGATCTAAAACAATTCTTTTTGTTGCTTTGATTGTCTTAGACTCTTGGCTTTTCCCATTTTTTGAGTGTTGGCTGATTGCAGCTTAACAAGAAAATCGGTTTGCAAACATAGTAGTTGCCTACGGTTGTGCCTCTGTAGTAGCTTCCATGTTCCTCAGCTTCAATCTAGTTCCTCTCGACCTTGAGCTCCTCTTGCCTCGAGCTCCTCTTTCCTCTCGTCCTCGATCTCCTCATGAACTCTCCTATTTTTTGTGAGCAAAAAATATTTGAAATGTTGCTCTCTTTGGAGTTTTATGCAACCTCGAGGTCTTATTTTTGTTGCTCTCAAGGAGTCTTTCCCAGACTAGGCTTTGATACCATGTTAAAAGCTTAATGAAGTGGAGCGAAGTATTCTTCTCAATATTCTCAAACAATTAAATAATGTTACATAGGAGACATCAACAATAAATGACTGGAAAGAACTCAACTAAACTGAACTAGGACACCTAAATTTACACTAGCAAGTGCTTGAAATTAATTTCTCCAATAATCAACAAGAGGAGGAAAAAACAACCCACTATCTACAATTATTGATCTCTCACAATATTTTCACTCCCTACTATGAACTCAATGAGATGCACCAATGATACAACATGATCTGAAGCGCCTTATAACATGTGTTGTTTAATTACTTGAACACATAGATGTGTTTACTTTTCCAATTGACTAGAATGAAGCAAAAAAATAATTTACCATCTCAACTATGCTTACACTTTAAAAAATCAATAATGACATATATTTATAAAGTAAAAGTTTAAATATAATGTTTTGCTTATAAGATGTATAGTTTTTTTTTTTTTTCCCGTCAGACAAATTTAAACCACAGTTAAGAAGTAATTATATTAATAAATGAGTGCTTCATTTCATAATAGGTTTTTATGAATTTTATTTTTTTTGAGTTTAGGTTTCTATGATGTGAGAAATTTGTTCAGATCTATCATATTGTGTTTTAAACCGAAAAACATAATATAATAGATTTGGAAGTACTAAATCAAAATTTTATTTTTTTATTAAATAAATAGTGAGGATGAGAGATTGACATAATATTCATAGTCTTATACAAAATTAGATGGTTGATATTTATCTTTCACCATCATCTTGTACATTTCCCTCATTTTTTCATTATATAATTATTTGTTAGTTTTTCTCAAAGGTTATTGTGCATTTTCAGTCCAAAACATTCCCAATCATTTCAATATTGCTTACAAGTTGCAAGGATTATTGTGCATTTCACTCCCAAACATTCTCAAGCATTTCAATTTCACATCCATCCCTTTGAGCAATCCATGATGCTCGGTCGCTTTTCATTGCTTGACATGCTTGGAGGATAATTTATGAAACATAAAATTTAACAAACAAAGAACGACTTCACTGGGGCCTAATGACAACAAAATTTGTCTCAATCATTACTATAATGAATATATTTTTTACCCCTACATGCAGGTCTAGAGATTTCTCATTGCTTGATTGAGGGTAAGACGAAGTATTTGCCATATCTAGATCGATGTTGGATTGTAGGTTGAGGGATCTCCCTTTACCAATTGAACGATTGGTCGATAAATATAACTCATGTATGTTAGGTTGCTTTTACTCTGTCTTCTAATGTGAGGTAATGTCTTGGATTTCTAGAGATCGTTTCCATCCATTTTGACACGTGATAGCAACACATTTTGTGATTGTTCAATAACGGAACGAGAAAATATCCATTTAATGTATTTTGTGTATTAATAGCATATGTTATAACTTGCAACTATGTTAAATTCTTAGAGTGACAAGTGAAATGGACTGCGAGAAAAGCTCCAACTCTTGCATATGTAGAGGTCAAGTTTGTCATTGATTCATTATGTGAGGAAAAACTAATGGTTGAGGAGCTTCTATGTGCTGCAAATGTTTCAGTTGCTGAGAAAAAATTAAAACACTTCTATTTGTGCTCACTTTTGAGGTGTCATCCAAGTCCAATGCTAGGAATGGTCGAACCTTTGTTGTGTATTCTCTTAATCATGGTCTAGGTGGTGATCCATATTTTAACATGTTGGTCTAAATTTTTACAACACTAGACATGACCCAAGTAGCTTATTTATGCAATGGAGACCTCACTCCTCTGAGATTCCATAATTATGGCCTTATGAATCCCTTTTATACACATTCTATGTCATTGATTCACCACAATCATATTTGAACAATCACCATAAAAGTACTTGAATGGTTGAACATTGAAAGAAAAATAGATCATAAAATAGAGGAAGACATGGATTAACTTAAAAATAAAGTTTTAAAAAACAGGATTTCCTAGATCCAATAGAAAATAAAATTTCCAAAAACTACGAGCACAACTATATATATCTGATTTTAATTTCACAATAGAAAATAAATTTAAAAATGAAAACAGAGGTTGCTACTCCTTTTACTCACGATAAAACTAAAATTTATAGAGATCTACATGACTCTCTTTCACACAGTAAAAATAATATTTTATACTCCAAACACACAACCAACAATTAAAGCTTATATGTCAAAAACACACATTTCACCTTTTATATATATGCAAATAAGAAGCTTAAAAAAGTATTTAATAAGTCATACAATTGCACAGTTCAAAGATAATTGCATGCAATGTCAACTCATCCATATGCTCATTGTGTAATTCAACCCAGCATTAATGATTATACCAACTATACATTAATATTTTCATGGATGTCAACTGCTTTTTATTGATTTCTTAGAGAGATGAAAAAACTAGTATTCTGGTCAAAACTAGTTACTATAGATTTAGCCTTAAGGAAGAAATCTACAACTTGATTTTTTTTTACTCTAAGAATGGCATGATCAGGTTGATTAATGATTTCTAACACTCCTCCTTAATCACAATTATTGATAATTATAATGCTCAAATAACTTTTTTGCTAAACAATTTTTTTTTGCTAACGGTTTGGCGAAAATGTCAGCATATTGATCTTGAGATCTACAATGTTTCAAAATGATTTCTCTATTGTTGATCAACTCCCTCATAAAATGATACCTTGTGTCAATGTGTTTACGGTTTTTGCGAAAAACTAAAATTTTGGATAACTCAATTGATGTGGAGGCTTCACTCAATGAACCTATGGCATGTCACGTCATTTGTGGCATACTAAACAACACCCTTAATTTGATTACATATTGGAAAATACCTCTAATTATCATATTATTTAAGCCCCTACCAATACAAACCCAATACCCCTTCCCAATTTAAAAAACCCCTACTTTCACTAGATATTGTAGGTATCTCTTTTTCATTATTTTTTATACCCCTTAAAAATTTTTCATTAACTTTGAACTCCATTTGTTATACCTCGCAATATAAAAATCCTTTACCCCCTATTATATGCTCAATATATTATGTTATTTTTCCTCAATATATATCCTCCAATATGAACGCGCGTGGTATGGTATTGCTCCCCCAGTGAAGCCCCCATGGAAATTGCAAAATTATTGTCACAATAATTTTTTGTTGTTTCTTCTTGTCCATGCCTTAAATACTTTAATATTCTTCTCATCCAAATTGTTGCCTTCAAGGTGGCAACTGCAATGCCAAAGGAAGGTTGACTCAGCGGTGGAAAGAGAAACTATTGATTTTTTCTTCGAAGCCCATGAAATTACTCCCAAAACCAAATTAAAAACACAACCTGATGTCATTTTTCTATCATCTACACTCCATGCCCAATCACTATCAATATCCAACCAAACTAATTTCATTTGTTGTAGTATAAAAAATGTCATATCCTTTGTTTCCATTAACATACCGTAGAATTTTTTTAGCTGCAAGCCAATGTGTCTCCTTTAGTGTCTCCATGAATCTAAAGATCAAACTCATTACATATATTAAATCAAGTCTAGTTGCAATCAAATACATCAAACTAGTAGCTATGATTTTGTATAGTGTTGTATTTACATTGTTACTACAATCTTGTTTGCTCAATTTCAAACCCATGGTTGTTGGTGTTTGTGCGCGATCGCTATTTTGCATTTTCAACCACTTTAAGATGTTTTATGCATACTTTGTTTGAGAAATAAAAAATCCAAATTCCACGTGTTTCACTTATGTGCCTAGAAAATACTTTAAAAATCTCAAATCTATCATTTCAATCTCATTTTTCATGACCTCCTTGAAATCAACAATGAGAAGATCATCGTTGTCTATAAAAATTAAATCATCTACATATAAAAGCACAATTAAAAGCATACCATCACTTTCTTTGATGTAAAGGATAGGCTCACGATCACTTTTGCTAAAGCCATTGTTCAACAAATATGAGTCTATTATGCTATATCATGTGCGTGGTGCTTGCTTCAACCCATAAAGGGATTTCTTTAGCTTATACACTTTGTCTTCTTTCTCTTGAACCTCATAACTAGGTGGTTGCTCCACATACACTTCTTCTTTCAATACTCCATTCAAAAAGGTTTATTTCACATCCATTTGACTACCTTCCACTTATGTTGCATTGTTATTGCCAAAATTATTTTCATGATTTCCATTCTTGTGACTGGTGCAAAATTTTAAACATAATCTCTTCGGTGCTTTTGTTTGTATCCCTTAACAACTAGCCTTGTTTTATGTTTTCTAGCTTTCCTTTTGCATTAATTCTGGTCTTAATTCACACCTATAACTTCTTTTTCTTATGGAAGATTCACTAATTCCCATGCACCATTATTTTTTATAGCATCTATTTCATCATCCGTTTCTGCTACCCATTTTTCCTCCTTAATTGTATCTTCAAAATTAAGTGGATCATGTACGTGTGAAAATAAAGAAAAAAGAGAATTTAGACTCGCATTGCTCTCCTTCATTTTTCTCATAAATATCTTTCTCAAGCTTACCAAAGTTGGATTGGATTTGTCACTTGAAGTTGAACTTGTAGAATGTAGAGTTATAGTCCCTGCATCAAAAATTCTTATTGTTGATGATCTTTGTTGTCTACTTAGAGTATTATTTTCTTGAATGTGTAAGGTTGTCGTATTACTTGTTGAGGGTGTCACTTGAGGATTGCTATGTTGAGTTTTAATAGGTGTAGGAGGAGTCACCATTGTAGAATTACATGTTGCCATTAATTCCTCTTTATCTTCTTTTGGTAAACATGTTGCCACTTTAATTGTCTTCTCCAAACTTTCATCCCATTCTTCCTCTTCTATGCATTGTACATCTCTATTGGTTATTGCCCTTGTGGTTATTGGATTGTATAGCTTATATCCCTTGGATTCATCACTATAACCCCCTTGTTATCTAATTTATTTCTTAATTCATCTAGGGCATGTGCATATGCCATGCATCCAAACACTCTCATGTGAGAAACATTATGTTTCCTTCCACTCCATGCTTCTTCTAGAATCATGTTCTCTACACTTTTGGTTGGACATATATTTATAATGTAACTTGCACATGCTACAACTTCATACCAATATTAATTTGGAAAATGCTTTGCTTTTAACATACTCCTTAGGATATCCATAATTGTTTTATTTTCCCTTTCAGTGACACCATTTTATTGAGGTGTGTACTTTTTTTTGAATTCCGTGATCCTTGCAAAAATGTAGGAGGTCATTTATGTTGACATCTAATCTTTGGAATTAGGAAAACTTATGTAAATATTGTAAATAGAAAAAATAAAGGAAGTTAGAAAATGAAGGGACATTGGGAGATGAAACCCAATAGTCTCCCTCTCCTTGTATATATCCATGTTCTATATTAATACAAAGACAAAAATTACATTTTGAATTACTCATGACCTGACATCGTGATGCAACCATATGGCCGCAAAACCTAAATTAATGCAAACTGAAGACTAAGTATCCTCAATCCCAAGATTTTCTAAATGCTTCATTCAAAATTCTTTGAAATTTGGGGAAAATCATAGTTTTTGTCTTCAGAGAAGTATAATTGTTCTCCTCTAGTCCACGGATGAATTTGTTGAGGTAGCACTGGGGAGGGAGGCTGTGAATTAACAGGAAACTGATCAGGAAGATGCAATGTCTAACCTGTAACTTTTTGGAGAAAGGCAATTAGTGCTCTATCTCTTGAGGCAGTGAGAGCTCGTTCTTGTGACCTTAGTTCGCTTTCTCTACTCAAACTGACATTTTCTTGCCGCCTCCAAGCTTATAAACAGATCATCCTACCCTGCTCACACTTATCGATCTAATTCTCCTCAGATTCACTGTCGATTTCTCCTAGGATTGACAGTCGGCATCTTCCAACTCTTCAGACCTATAACTATGGCTTTGTTCCTGGATCTATGTAGATATCCAACCTCTCTCCTTCAGGAAAAGAACAATTCCATGTAGCCACTTAACAATAGCGATTCAATGCGACAATCCTTCATGCAGACTTAGAAAATAGGACAACCAATTCCGCGAAACATCAGATCCTTTAGCACGAATTCGATACTACTTGTGCACAAAATTATAAATATCATTCTTTACATTTTAGTTGCAATGCAATCAGAATAAAAGGAGTAATCAATACTGAAAACCATGACCATAAAATCCCCGGACTGATTTCACATACTGTGTGCACTTGGTTTCCCTTCCAGTGCTCAAAGAAAATTGAATTCAAATTCAGTAATGAAATCGATCCTTCCAATCGACATCAAGCAGTGCAATACTATAGGTCTATTCCACTGCACAAATTCTTCACGAGAAATTCATACCCAATTAGCTAGGGAAGCCATCATAGGCCTAAACGTTGTAATGATAATTCATATTTTGCCCCTGCAACCAATAATCCCATCACAATTCCAATACAAGAATTATATCTACGAAGATTGTTTTTTTCTTTATGAAAGGAGAATCATTGGCATATCAAGAATATATAAATATAATCATAATAAGAAGGCATATAAAAATGCTTCTCATTAACCAGATTCAGATATAAAAACAATTGGCCAGATTGTCAATATTAATTACCCATGCTAGCTATAATCCAGTTCTTAGCTCTAAAGGCTCTCGCTCTTTTACACACACCTCCTCTCTTTTTTTTAATGCCTTTGAGGCTTACAAATATACACAAAAGGATTTTGTCCCCATTTCTGGTTCAGATCCATAATCTATTCAACCATATCCTAAAAATCCTCTAAATCCACTTTTAACTCAACTAATTCCCTATTCTAAGATTTATAATCCCAATAAGATCTCAACTAGCCTAAATCTATCATGTTCTCCTACATTCGAGAACAATTACAATTAAATAAATGAATTAAATCTATCCTTGTCTCTCACATAAATCCACTCAAAAATTAGGAAAATACAATTAGTCAAGCCTTAGGAAACCAACTTCCTAGGCAACACAAGAACCCCTAGGTCTATCATATATACATGTATTTTGGAAGCAGGATGCTCCTGCATCAGATTCCCAAGATAGAAAAATTTCCATGATCTCCTGATCATGAAGTTTTGTCTTCACTCCTCCTAGACCCCAAACTTTGTTTTGTAGTCTGTCTTTGGCTACCTCTCTTCCTTTCTGCTATTTTGTTGTTGTGGTTGTTGTTTGTTGTTGTTCTCCAGTTATCCATACTATATGATGCAATATTTCACCGTCCTTACTTCCATCATTCTTCTCTTTCCATACTTCCTTTGTCTTGCTATAACTTTTCTTTGGAACTTGCATCAATTCCCATAATTCATCTATGGCCTCTTGCAACTCAGTTTTCTATTGTAAACAAACCTTATTTTCATTTCTCTGCCGCTGCACTTTTCTACTTTCTGTCCATTCATCTTCAAACTACTTATTACCTTATTCAACTTTTTCTACTTTAACTTATATTATTGTTCTTGAGATTGCTCCAGACAATGCTGTAGATATTGCTTCCACCCAAACTTCCTGAATATCCTTGAAGATATCTCCCTCTGCAATATCCAATTGTTTCTCCTTGTCTGCAAATTTACTTTCAAAAAGTAAACTTCTCTCCAATTCCCTAACTACAGTAACATATTCACTCACACTCCTCTTTATATTAGTTAACATAACATAGTTTAGCAAACTAATATCTGCTTTTGTCTCAGTCAAAACTTGAGACATTCTTCTGTGAATGTCTACAATCCCTTTCTCATGATCAGATGCTTCCAACAAATAGTTCAACGATTCACTTTCTACTTGATTCCTTTCAAACACCTCATCACTATGCTGCTTATCAATTCCATCATAACACTACTCCTTTTCCTTGACAACATTCCATAGTTGTCCTTCAGCTCCTTAACTAATCCTGGTAGTCAGTTCAGTCTCCTTCAGTTCTAAGATTGATTCTTCTTTAGCATGAGACATATCTATCCCATCCTCCTTTACATTTCTATTCTTCTCTTTGTCATTGTTATGTGACACTTTCATATGTCCTTTTGGGATGACTGAATCTTCCTCATTCACATCTCTATCTATGCATTCTTCAAAACCCCATTTCTTCATCAGAATTACAAAAACTTAAATCATTTACCTAGGGTCTCAATTCATGGCTTGACTCGGACTCTCTTAATAGATTTTCTAATAATAAAATCTCTCTATTAGCTTCCTCAAGCATTAAATTTGTATGCTTGACATCTTCCTTCTCTTATGCTTGCTTTTGGCTACCCATGTAAGCAAAACTCCCTATGTTTACAACTTTAGCAGTATGTTGAAAAAAAAAAATTTCCTCCAACTGTGTATAAGCTTCCTCATGAGACCTAACTATCTCGTCCTTCTTCTTTAAAACAGAACTCAAATTATGTCTCTCCTCTTCCTCTTCTTTGACAATACCCAAAGATCGTCCATCATCATGTATTACATCTACAAACATACAAAAATTGTTAATTTCAAACTCATAAGGCTCAATAGCCTCAACTGATGTTTTGGATATCATTTCTCCATCTTCAAGTTCACAAGGAACTTGTTCTTCTCTAGCAACTTTGTTTTGTTGTAGTTCAACTCCTTTGAGCTTCTCCGACCTCAAATGAACATCCATTATCTTCTCAAGCTTCCTAAGCTCCTTTATTAACTCAGTATTCACTTCTTTCTCTCTCTTTTCTTGTAGCCTATGCCATTTTACCTTCTTTCTCATTATATAACCATACCTATGGTATTCTGTCAGGCCAGGGTAACTCCAGAATGAATGAGCGAGAGAAACTGATTGATTTTATTCATTAGGTAACATACATTTATATACATAAATAGAACGGATCAGTTCATCTTCTGGATGACTGTCCAGTTCACCCATCCGTTTCGGATTAGGTGTCAACATTCCCCCCCTTAATCTGAAGGGATGTTGGTGAGTCCAAGCATCGTTCTGAATCTTTCAAGCTTTCTCTTCCAAGTGCTTTGGTGGAAGATGTCTGCAACTTGCTCATTTGTGGAACAATGGCGGAGATGGAATTGTTTTGGCCTCAACATGATGTCGGATCAAATGATATTTAGTATTGATATGCTTTGTACGATCATGAAAGTTTGGATTCTTGGCCAAATTTATTGCAGAGGTGTTGTCAATCATGAGTGGAGTTGATTGTACTTGTTTCACCTGCAAATATTCAAGAATTTTTCTGAGCCACACAATTTCTTTTGTTGCTTCAGCTGCTACCACGTATTCTGCTTCTGTTGTGGAATCTGCTGGAACTGATTGTTTGCGTGATCTCCAAGAGATAGCTCCTTATCCAAGACTCATAGCATATCCTGAAGTAGATACTCCAGTTTATTTGTCTCCATCGAAGTCTGAATCAGAGTATCCAATCAAGCTGAAGTCGTCTACCTGTGTATACTTGATTCCAAGGTCTTGAGTTCCCTTCAAGTACCTTAGAACTCTTTTTGCAGCAGACCAATGTCCCTCACAAGGCTTTTGCATAAACCTGGAGGGGATTCCAACAGCAAATGAAATGTCTGGTCTGGTAGTAGTGAGGTAGATGAGACTTCCTACAAGCTGTCTATACTTTGTTGCATCCTCAAATTCATTTCCTTCCTTCAATAGATGTGAGCTTTAAGTTTTGTTTCATTGGAGTAGAAAGAGGATTGCACTCTGTCATGCCAAATCTGTTTAACAAATCTCCAATGTATTTCTTTTGAGAAAGAAATATGGATTTTGGATGTTGGGTTACTTCAATGCCAAGATAGTAATGAACATAGCCCAATCAGTCATTTCAAAAATTTTTCCTAATTCTTTCTTTATGAATGCAATATAACTTTCATTGTTCCCTGTCATTAAAAGATCATCTACATATACCACAAGATATACAACTGTTTTCCAACTTTCTTGACAAATAAAGTTGCATCATCAAGATCAAAATGATTGAAGTTGAGTTTCAGAAGATGCTCAGTTAGCTTTTCATACCAGGCTCGTGGTGCTTGTTTGAGGCCATACAAGGACTTCACAAGTTTGCATACTTTATGTTCATGTCCTTTCACAGCAAATCCTTCAGGCTGGGACATAAAAACATTTTCTTTTAGATCTCCATTCAAGAAGGCAGTTTTTACATCCATTTGATGGACTTTCCAACCGTTCTGAGCTGCTAGTGCAAAGAGTGTCCGGATGGTGGCCCATTTTGCTGTGGGAGCAAAAGTTTCCTCATAATCGACCCCTTCCTTCTGTGCAAAACCTTTTGCCACAAGCCTAGCTTTGTGCTTGTCAAGTGAGCCATCAGCTTTGTACTTGTTTTTGTAGACCCACTTGCAGCCAATTGGTTTGGTTCCAAATGGAGGATCAACCAGCTTCCAAGTGCCGTTCTTTATGAGGGCATCATACTCCTTTTGCATCGCTTCTTTCCATGCAGCATGAGAAGCAGCTTCTTTAAAGGAAGTTGGTTCAAAATCTGTAGACAAGTTCAATTCACAATCATAAGAAACATCCATATCAATAGGTGAATTAGAGTCATCTACATCACCTCCATTTTGTCGATTTGCATTTCTGGTTCCTGTTTTTCCAATTTCATCAGGATGAACACTTTCAAGTGTCTTTGTCAGCCACTTTGGGGGACCTTTCTGAGATGGTCCAGACTGCTCTGTTGATTGAGTTGGGAGTGAATCAAGATTGAGTCTCCCAATTCTATCAATTACATCACTTAAAGCATCATCCGTTGTTGGAGTTTCAGACGGGGGTGAATCTTCTTCAGGAGAAGATTCCACATGTTGATCTAGTATAGGAATCCCCCCTTCAAGATGTGGAATCTGATTTTCAAATTCTTGAAATGATTTCATTTTTGCGAATCTATCCAAGCGATCAAGTTGCCGCTCAACAACATTGTCAGATTTGGATGATTCAAGAAAAAATACATCTCTAGATATAACAAACTTTTTATTTTCTTCATCATAGAGGCGGTATGCTTTGGAGGTGTTTGAATACACCAGGAAGATACATTTGCGACTTCTAGCACCAAGTTTGTTTCTATGTACCTTTGGTTTCAAAGCATAACAGGTGGAACCAAAAATCCTGAGATGT
>APFE031313899.1:0-24605 GCA_000404065.3 Pinus taeda
GACATTAATTTTAGTTTTTGTGCTGTTACACAACCTCACTTTGATACTACTCTATAACACCCCACCCCACATTTACCCACTTTTACAAGCTCAACAAGGTAAACATGAGTTGAGTGATACTATGAGATGACTTGACTTCCAAGTTCTAGTTATGGAAGTGGGGCCTACAATTCGAAAACTTATTGATACCTCTTAGGAGCACTAAATCAGCGAGAAGTCAATCCACAACCTATGATGGTCAGATCCTAAGATATAATTGCTTTTCCATAAGCCTAACACCCCAACCATGCCCACAACACAACATGCATGCGGTTATGAGGCTCCAAATGCACCCATAATCATGTCTCCATGCAGTTATGAACCAAATTTTCCAGTTCTATGCATGCGATTCCAAGATCTATGCCTCCTTTTCAAGCTAGCCTGCAGACCACTCCTTAGAACTTCATATAACTTTCCAGAATCATGGTTAAGATGATAACAACATCAACATTCAAACTTGAACAAGATCTTAACATAGACATGCTAGTACACAATAGACATTTCATCAAACATATGGTAAAATTATAAGCTACAGGTTATGAATGCATATCTGATCATAAGCCTCTGAACTTCATCTGATAATCACCAAGAAGGTCTAATGCCCTTTCAAGTAGCTACAACAACAATTTTTATCCCATGCATTCATTATCCATTCAAATACTTATCAAATCATGGACAAGATCCATAGCTAAACACATCATATAACCATGCTTATAACCAACATAAAACCAAAATATCAACCATGAAAAGTCTGCCATAAAATATTCATAATAACAAGTACATGTACTCATTAATTACATTAGAAGAATAACTCATATTAACTTATGCAAATGCCAACCAAGTTAGGGACTTCCATGTACCACATGACCATAGATTGGGCCGAACCAAATATTTCTTTTAGCCAATCACCCCCATTCAATATTCCAAGCACGAATGTGGGATCTCATGGTATAAACCAAGACACAATCAGCCATGGACTGCAGAGGTTAAACTACCCCCACCCTCAAACTACAGTGATCTCACCTAAACCGATCCCGAGATCACGAAACTAAACCAAGCTTGGATGTCTCATAATTTATTCACCACACCTTGAGGAATTTTCCTGTTTCCACCCAGAGGGCTTCCCGGAGAAAAACCATCTCCACCCCCAACCCTCGGGATTTTCTTGAGACCACCTCACCCGGTTCTAAAACATTATGGTAATCCAAAGCTGAACCAAGAATGAACTCCATCACACCATGTCTATCCAAGAAATGGAAAGGCAAGGATGAAAACACTGTCACTCTAGGAAAACCCATGCCAATAACAACAAATGAACCAAGTAAACAAATCCATGTACCATGCATTCACATCCCAACAAGGAAATCACACATGCAACCTATTACTTGCAAGAAATTTTTGATGAAGCTGCTAATCCAAACTTCTCCTTACACTCCCTTGATTTCCTTTGCTTTCCTTTTCCTTCTTGTCCAAGTGGTTGTTCTCTTTCTTTTGCTGCACCTGCTCCAAAGATGGGAAAAATATGTCAACAAATTCTCAGGTGCCTTTTTGTTTCATTTTCCTTCTAATTTCCCTTGCATGCATATTTGTGCCTCTTCACCTTCTTTTTCTCCTATTTTCCTTTATTTTCATAATAAATGCCAATTATTTCCTTTGCCTTTGCCAATTTCGATAGCCATAAATAAACTGCAAGTGATCCCCACTATGATGTTCACCCACCATTCAACTTGGAATACGTGTCCCATGCCCTTGGTCTTATTTTTATTTACATGGAAAATCAACCCGAGGTTGTTACAAGTTCTCTTAGAATATTGCGATGTAATAAAAGAAGTGATAGAAAAAGTGTATTATAGAACATTTTGAATGCAGAGGATGAAAATAGTGTCACTAATGTAAAATGTCCTCGCCTTCAAACCAAAGTGCACTAATACAAAGCTTATTTCCATTTCTTAAAAAAAATGTAAAATATAAAATACATAGATACAAAGAGATTCAAAAGTTTACTACCTTGGTTCATAAGCAAATTGGAGCAAATCAAGAGCAATTATCACAATAGAGCAAGGCCTCTTTTATGCTTAATGATGCAGTTTTAATTATTAATATTAGGCAACATGTTTGTATTATTTATGCTTTTATTTTAAATGATTACTTATAGTGTTGGCAATATATATTGTCAAATTTTTAGAATCTTCTATTGGCATGGTTTCCCATGTGGGAGAGGTGTAGATTTTGGACCATGGTTTCCCATGTGGGAGAGGTGTAGATTTTGGACATTTGTTAAGTCTCTTTTCTTATACAAATTAATGTAAATTGACTGCCTAAGCTTACAAAAAAAACTAATAAAAATAATTAATTAAATTACTCTTTACTAATATAAAACGTTAAATAAATACTTTTTTTTTTTGAATTTTTTGTGATCTATTAAAATTTGATTTTTGTATTATTTTATTTTTAAAGAGAATTGAAGTCTTATTATAAAGTGATGGCTAAAAAATCACATTCTTAGGATTAATCTTGACTCAGGAATGATAGTCTACAACTAGTGGTTTTAGGTACATAGTTTTGTGGCCCATGATATTATGCTTGTTGTATTTGGATGGAAAGAAGCCTATAAATAGGCTTATTAGTCTCCATTATAAGGCGCTAAGGGTCAAGCAAGTGTGGGCTCCTTGACCACTGCAAGGGGCCAAGGTTTGAGCAAGTGTGGGCTCCTTGACCACTGCAAGGGGCCAAGGTTTGAGCAAGTGTGGGCTCCCTAGTTGTGGGTTGCAAAGGCCAAGGGTTGAGAAAGTTTGGGCTCCCTGGTAGGCTTGGTAAGGGTTTTCACTAAGGACTAATAAAATTCCATTAGGCTGGGTTTTTCCCTGGAGTTGGGGTTTTCCTAGGGTATTTATTGGTGTTGTTCATTATGTGATTTCTTCTATATTGTGTTTATGATTTTTTATTTTTATTTTTTTTCCTTTTAAACATAATATTGATATTAGAGTGAGTGTGATAACTATTGTTGTGTATAGTTTTATTGCCGCTATGTGAAGTTTGATTATGGAGACTTGCTATGTGGAGCTCTTGTGCAGAGACTTGTTGTGAGAAACTTAGGATTATTGTGCAACATATTTGCACATAAAGATGTGTAAATGTTGACATCAAATTTGTAGAAGCCTGAGTCTATGCAAGGAACCTGCGTAAGAATGCTGAAGTATTGAAGGAACGACTAGCGTGTGACCTATGGACAACATTGCATAATAGAAGAGGATATTTGCATGTGAAGAATCCAGATCAATATAGATTTGGTCTATCTACATTTGAGAGTGATGTATACATGTTCTAAATGGTGGTTCTTGTAATTATCAAATGGTGAAAGATCTACAACATGTTGTAAGCTGAGTTTAATAAGTGCTACTTCGATGCTTGAGCTTTCTTAATTCTTGGTGACCGATTTGAGACTTGTGGGTAATTATGGTTATGATAGAAAGCAACCAATAAAAGTATTAATGTTAGAGTTAGACTCGAAAATTACACATTGACAAGGCCAAAGCAAACTTAGAAGTTACAAAGTGGCAGCATATACAAAGATTTTGAAGCATTGGTCAAATGCAATAACCATCACGCAAGTACTCGATATGATCATTAGTAGTTTCCTTGGCCTTCTGCTGAGGATTGGCATCGTGCAGCATCTCTATCATCCTCGGCATTGATGGCCTGTTCATGGATAGGGCATGTGTGCAGATAACTCCTACTTTTATGATCAGATTATTTTCATAAAGATTCAGGATCCCCGGGCGGGTGGGAATCCAATAGTTGAAGCCTCGAACCTCTTTCATTGTTTTAGGTCTGCCAATTGCTGCTGGAGAAAAGGTACTGATAAAGCTATATCTTTATATTCTAACCAGTGATCTTTGCCGCTCCGTGATCCTCTTAGAATCTAACCGGAGAACCGGTTCATCCATAAATCGAAGTTTGTTATCTCCACAATATTGCCTAAAGTTTTTGGAATTCCTCCATCAAGACTGCAGCTCGCCAGCCATAGATTTTACAGCTCGTTAGGTTTTCAAGCCCGCGTGAAGAGTTACTAGGAAAATTAAACAACTCAATGTATCTTAGGGCAGGCTATCATATATGAAAAACTCAGTCCAAATTTACGTGGTACATAATAATATCAAGAACTTAATCGTAATGACTATAATCATCATATATATGACCGCAATGCATATGACAACAAGTTAACTATCATGCATGACTAACTGTTGCATGTGCATATGACTGTGCTAATAAAATAGCATCCATCATGCATGTAATGAAAACAACAATAAAATGATAGGCATGCATTTAACAATGATGCACATCACAACCATTAACCATCATACATGTATGCCAAACTTACAAACCTGTATGACGATCTACTTTTACCTCGAGGTCCAGTGCTGCAACCTCACTCTGATACAACACTGTAACACCCCACCCCACATTTACCCACTATTACAAGCTCAACAAGGTAAACATGCATTGAGTGATACTATGAGATGACCTGACCTCCAAGTTCTAGTTATGGAAGTGGGGTCTGCAATCTGAAAACTTATTGATACCTCTCAAGAGCACTAAATCACCCAGAAGTCAATCCACAACCTATGATGATCAGATCTTGAGCTATAATTTCTTTTCCACAATCCTAACACCCCAACCGTGCCCACAACACAACAAGCATGCGGTTACGAGGCTCCAAATGCACCCATAATCCTGTGTCCATGCAATTATGAACCAAATCTTCCAGTTCTATGCATGCGATTCCAGGATCTATGCCTCCTTTTCAGGCTAGCCTCCAGACCACTCCCTAGAACTTCTTATAACTTTCTAGAATCATGGTTAAGATGACAACAACGTCAACATTCAAACTTGAACAAGAATTTAACCTAGACATGCTAGTACACAATAGATATTTCATCAAACATATGGTAAAATTCTAAGCTACAGGTCATGAAAGCATATCTAATCATAAGCCTCTGAACTTCATATGATAATCACCAAGAAGGTCTAATGCCCTTTCAAGTAGCTGCAACAACAGTTTTTAGCCCATGCATTCATCAACCATTCAAATACTTATAAAATCATGGACAAGAGCTATAACTAAGCACATCATAGAATCATGCTTATAACCAACATAAAACCAAAATATCAACCATGAAAAATCTACCATAAAATCATCATAATAACAAGTACATGTGCTCATTAATTACATTAGAAGAATAGCTCATATTAACTTATGCAAAGTCCAACCAAGTCAGGGACTTCCATGTACCACCTGACCATAGATTAGGCCAAACCAAATATTTTTTTCATCCAATCACCCATGTTCCATATTCCAAGTATGAACGTGGGATGTCATGTGATAAACTAAGACACAATCAACAAGGGACTCCAGAGGTTAAACTACCTCCCCCCCGTCCCTCCCCCTCGCCTCAAGCTATAGTGATTCTCACCTAAATCGGTCCTGAGATCAAAAAACCAAACCAAGCTTGGATGTCTCATAATTTATTCACCACAACTTGAGGAATTTTCCTATCTCCATCCACCTGCTGAGGGCTTCTCGTAGAAAACTATCTCCACTCCCAACCCTTGGGATTTTCCTAAGACCACCTCACCCGGTTCTAAAACTTTATGGCAATCCAAAGTTGAACCAAGAATGAATTCCATCACACCATGGCTATCCAAGAAATGGAAAGGCAAGGATGAAACCACCGTCACTCCAGGAAAAACCCATGCAAATGACAACAAATGAATCAAGTAAACAAATGCATGTACCATGCATTCACATCCCAACAAGGAAATCACACATGCAACCTATTACTTGCAAGAAATTCTTGATGAAGCTGCTAATCCAAACTTCTCCTTGCACTCCCTTGATTTCCTTTTCCTTCTTGTCCAAGTTCTTGTTCTCTTTCCTTTGCTACCCTTGCTCCAAAGATGGGAAAAAGATGTCAACAAATTCTTAGGTGCCTTTTTATTATTGTTGTCTCATTTTTATTTCATTTTCCTTCTAATTTCCCTTGCACACATATTTGTGCCTCTTCACATTCTTTTTCTCCTATTTTCATTTATTTTCATAATAAATGCCAAATATTTCCTCTTTGCCCTTGCCAATTTCCATAGCCCTAAATAAAATGCAAGTGATCCCCACTATGATGTTCACCCACCATTCAACTTGGAATAAGTGTCCCATGCCCTTGGTTTTATTTTTATTTACATGGAAAATCAACCCGAGGTTGTTACAAGTTCTCTTAGAATATTGCGATGTAATAGAAGAAGTGATAGAAAAAGTGTATTATAGAACATTTTGAAGGTAGAGGATGAAAATAGTGTCACTGATGTAAAATGTTCTCGCCTTCAAACCAAAGTGCATTAATACAAAGCTTATTTCCGTTTCTTAAAAAAAATGTAAAATATAAAATACATAGATACAAAGAAATTCAAAAGTTTACTACCTTGGTTCATAGGCAAATTGGAGCAAATCAAGAGCAATTATCACAACAGAGCAAGGCCTCTTTTATGCTTAATGATGTAGTTTTAATTGTTAATATTAGGCAACATGTTTGTATTATTTATGCTTTTATTTTAAATGATTACTTATAGTGTTGGCAATATATAATGTCAAATTTTTAGAATCTTTTGTTGGCATGGTTTCCCATGTGGGAGAGGTGTAGATTTTGGACATTGTGTTTAAGTTCTTTTCCTTATACCAAATTAACTTGTAAAGTCACTGCCTAAGCTTCACAAAAAAACTAAAAAAAAAATTAATTAAATTATTTATTTACTATATAAAACTTTAAATAAATATTTTTTTTTGAATTTGTAGTGATCTATTAAAATTTGATTTTTGTATTATTTTATTTTTAAAGAGAATTGAAGTCTTATTATAAAGTGATGGCTAAAAAATGAGGTTGTTAGGATTAATCTTGACTCAAGAATGATAGTCTACAACTAGTGGTTTTACATACATAGTTTTGTGGCCCATGATATTATGTTTGTTGTATTTGGATGAAAAGAAGCCTAGGAAAATAAAAAGATTCTTATTGTAAACCTTTGGTGAGAAGGGCAGTGCAAATGTTGGAGGGACAAGAGGAGGTTGTGGATCTGCCTTTGCATGAGAATTTTCTTTTCTTTTACCTCACCCACTACGGCTTCTGAAATGTGCAATCACTATGAAGCAGTGATCAAGGGACAATGTCGAGTAGGTTCATAGGAATGTCTTTTCTACTTGCATGATGATGAACTTTGTGACATGCATTTCTTACTTTCAGGATCCAGGAGATTTTAGAAAGAGGCCACCGAGAGCGAGCGAAAGCGATTGCCTCTGGTGATGGTCAAAATCTTACCTCTGAATTGCTTCGCGAAAGGCCAGAACAACATAATGTCGTCTCCTCCTCAACACGTATGGGAATAAGAATATGTCATATTTATGGCATTCTCTAAGCCTTAAAGCTATAGTTGCAAGCGACACATGTGTGCATGCTCCAGCGGCGGGGGGGCAGGCTTATGTGCTCCCTGCCCGCGTTCGATCCACCATCTTGATGCTGCTCTGCAGTGCATTTTATATATGGAGATTGATGTTGATTGATATGACGGTTTATCTGCCTGTATTCATGTAAATATATTGTACATATGGCCTAATAAATGCTTCTTCAGGGGACTAGCCACCCCCATTTTAAAAAGCTATAGCTGCAAGCGGTGGTGCGGGTGGCCAAGGCATGTAAACTAAAAGGTCGGGTTCATGCAGGGTTCAATTAAATTAAGGTTCAATTAAATTAAATTGATGAACCATGTATATGACGAGAACTGGTCGTTACAACAGTTGATGAACCATGTAATTCGGTAGAAGGTTTTTTTTTTTTTTTTTAATATAGAAGTTAATGTAAGAAGTGTTATTTATGGATAAAGGTAGGGAAAAAAAATAATTATAATGTTGATGATGTAATTGGGCATATTGCTATAATACATAGTAGGCATGCCTATTCCAAAATCTAGAGGGGTATGCAGGGTTCTTGTGTACTCAAATATTAAAGGGGTAAGATACACATCCATTCTTTTGGAAACATAGTCTATGACTAGTGATTTTAAGTACATAGTTTTGTGGTCGATGGTATTATGTCAATTATATTTAGATGAAAAAAAACTTTCAAATAGGCTTATTAGTCTCCATTGTAAAGTACCACAGGTCGAACAAGTCTGAGCTCCCTGGGCAGTGTAAGAGGCCAAGGGTTGAACAAGTGTGGACTCCTCAACCATGAGTTGTAAGGGCTAAAGATCGAGCAAGTTTAGATTTCTCCATGGGCCAACATTTTGACCAAAAATTAATATAATTTCATTAAACTAAATTATTTTTTCAGAATTAGAATTTTCCAAAATATTTTTTAATGTTGTTTTATGTATAACTGCTTCTTTATTATATTTATGATTTTGTCTATTTTATTTTCCTTTTTAAGCCTAACATACATTTCAATTAAAAATAAGAAACAAACAAAACAATTTAAAAAATACATAACAATAAGTTTTCTAATTAAATTATTATATTAATGTTAAAATTTAAAATGTGTTAGCCTACAATAATTATTCAAAACACAACTAATAAATTAACCTCATATTTTACAATAATAATAAGAAGAACACAATTTTCTTTTAATTAAAGATTCATATTGTGGTTTTTTATGAGTTTTTATACTTTTGGCAAGTACGCTATCCTAATTAAGGTTGGGTTATTAGTTTGGTTTGTTTGTTTGTTTTTTTTTATATTTTTTATATTTAGATCTTTATCCTTTATTTTCAATTAATATGTAGTTGGGAATATTAAATATAATTTTAATAAATTGTATTTAAATTAATTTTTTAATATTATAAAATTTAAAGTATGAATTGAATATAATTATTTGGGTTTAGTTTAAAAATTTAAGAAGGTTAATTGTTATTTTTCTTATTCAAATTTAAATTTATATGTGAAGTTTCTGACAAATAAATAAATTATGTGATATTATTAAATGAGGATATAATGTGATGTTGGTATGGTATAACGATTTCATTTTTCTTTTTAAGGTGAGAGGAAGGCTAATTTGCTCATAGGGAGACTCACTCTTCATTCTTGTTTTTAAGGTGAGAGGAAGACCTATTTGCTTATAAGGAGACTCGCTTTTACTTTTAGTTTGAGAAGGCCCATTTTTCCCTTATATAGAAATAAATTTAATATCAAGATAAAGATAAAAATACATAATGCTTAGCCTAAAGAGCACATAATAGACGATAATGAAGTCAACTATTAAATGACTTTGTAATGTGAATTTTACACGCTGATCATTTGGTTGGGTGACAACAACAACCTAGGAAATGATTTGAACCTATATAAAAAAATGTGAAACAAACTTTGGCTGAGACAACAACAACCTATGGAAATGATTTGAACCTATAAAAAAAAGTGAAACCAACAACCTATGGAAATGATTTGAACCTATAGAAAAATGTGAAACAAACAAAATCAAATTAGAGATATGCAAATATAAAGAATTTTTTTTATTGTTGTATCCAGAAGTCTATGGATGTTGCCGCATCGAAACTGAAGATGCGTAATGTCGAAATCCAAGATCTGCAAAAAGAAAAGATTGAGAATGCCAAGGTTCGTGGAAGAGAATACCAGTTGAGGATGCATGAGAAATAAAAAGTTTGTAAAAATAATTGGTTCAAATCTTGCTGAGTCAATTCCTCTGCTCATGAGAACGATGAGAGGTCGCCTTAGACTTTTTTTGAGAATACGTTAGAGATCACTACACCATACCTGTGGTCTATTTAAAAAGTGTGGTTCTGCATGCTGGCCCACTGGACCATCGACTAAAAAAGTCCTGTGGTCTATTTAAAAAGTGTGGTTCTGCATGCTGGCCCACTGGACCATCGACTAGAAAAGTGGGCAAGTCGCAGACATTTTTATTTCGATGGTTGATTGGCTGATGTTTGTTTGATTACAGAATATTTGAGGAATCAACCATCAATGTGATGATATTGCATTTGTTGGATGACACTGCAAGTCTCAGTTTAATTTGTAATGAAATTGCACATCAAATAATCTGTAATAAAATTGCACAGACATTTTTATGTCGATTGCTGATTTCCTGAATATTTGAGAATACTATGGATATGGGGCCGTCAAGTTTTTGATCATGCCCATGTCCACTAGATTCTCGAATATTCAGGAATCAACAATCGACTTAAACTCAGGGTATAGAAAACGCCACTTATGATGATGGCCGTGTCTGCCAGATTTTCGAATATTCAAGAATCAGCAATCGACTTAAGCTCAGGGTATATAAAACGAACGCCACCTATGGGAATTTGGTGCATGGTGGTGCGTGCTGATAAAGGACATTATACTGTTCGTATTCGTCCTTCTCTTGCATTAAAAGGCACGCCCAAGAAGATGATATATGCAGAACTCAACGCATCACAATTTCACCTAAGATCTTTAACATTCTTGACGACGAGATATGGACAGGTCACAACTTGAAACGTTTCCATGCCCGCTTGATACATGAAGCCTTCCACAGTAGAGGACAATTTCCACCTACGGATATGGGGATAGTTGACACTCTTATATTGTTCAAGAATTAATTTCCACCTACGGATATGGGGATAGTTGACACTCTTATATTGTTCAAGAATTAATTTCCACTGAAAAACAACAAGCTCTCTACAATTAAAAATAGCTGAGTGCAAAAGCTTATCAATTGGGCTAGAAGTGTTCTATTGCGTGCGACGACTGTAGATTTTTGAGAGCTAAAATTCCAACCTTACCTCCTCGTTAAGATGCAAAGGAGGGAAGAACCGACTATGATTTCGTTGGCCAGTCGATGACATATATAAAGACCAACAGAAGTCGACCAAAGGTACTCGACTATGTTAGAGTAGCGTAGTATTTTTATGGAGAGTAGCGTGTTAAAAATATGTAATAAATATTTGATTTAAAAAGCCAATAGCGACATGAATGGAAGTGACTTGGTTTGTGTCCAACCAACTGGAAAATTGAGTTGTTGGTAGTAACATGACATTTGCCAGATATTTTTTTTTGAAGTCCCTCGTTGAAGTTTGATGATACATAATTTGATCGATAGGAACAACAATAATATACGTGGAAGTTGAGTACTCCACCAACCAACTTAGAATTCATAAACGGATTAAAAAACAAAGCTTATGCAAGTCGACTTGTGGTAGACTTGATTTCGACTGGTAACATTCAGATTCCCTCTCAACTTAGTGAAGAACAAACGAGGAACCAAAGGAATCTAATAACTATCCATCATCAACCTGACTTGTTAGTGGAGCTATCAAAATTAGTTTATTTACTAAATTTCACTTAATAATTTTATGTAAAAATCATTACATAGCATCCTATTTTTAAAGAGCTATGTGAAGGATAGATTTTATAAACTTAAATTCAAGTTAATTGGTCAGATTTTGTCGATATTTGGTTGACAATCATTGTAAGGATTGTTAGTTAAAATTTCAGTAAGTCATAGAAAGTCTCGGTCACATTTATCCTTCATATAAATTATCAAGTAAAGGCTTTACACAATAGACAATAGCATCATAACATCTTTCACTATTAGAAAAATAATTGGATGTGCATCATATATGAAGCATTTAAGTACAAGAAATTTGTCCCGATATATTTGCAGCAATAAATTCAAGAACAAGAAATCACATAAGCAGAATATACACAGAGTTAATGATGACGACATCAAAAGGATGTATGGAATGAACCCCCGATATAAATTTGCAGAGCTATTCTTGGATTGTGCCAGAAGTAAAGTGTAGGATGGTTTTTATGTAGATGTTTCACTTATCTTATATTTGATAAAGGACTCATAGGAATGATAATCCTGCGCTGGACTCATATGTAGAAAGAGCGAAGGATACCCCTATATTGGAGAGGAGTTGTTGAGGTTTCTTAATTGGAGTAACAGTCTATTTGGTTGAGAAGACTATAGAGAAGGTGAATAGTGGAGATATGTAAGAAGTGACCATCAGATATGAAGAAGTCATAGTAAGATTTGTCTTGCATCCAAGACTTTATTCCATCTTTTTTTGGGACGAGCAGGGAATTATGGGTGGTAGATATGTTGTAAGGGTCTCTTACACCTATGTTATCATCATACATATTGTACTTGGTAAATGATAGTGATCTTTGGGTAAATGTGTAAGGTAAATAAAATTTTCGTTAGCTATATTTATTTGCTCGATAACATCATTCTATTAACCATTGTCCTTAATTGCATCTACTACCGAAGGGACTATCATCCCGTGCACCCTTCAGAGTTATATTACTAACTTAGCAAGTAGAATTTGTTTTTTTCTAACCACAATATACCTTCATCCATTATTAAAGGGACTATCATGCCATGCACCCTTCAAAGTTATATTACTAACAAGTAGAAATTGTTTTTTTTTTTTCTAACCACAATATACCTTCATCCATTATTAATGATTTCTCTTTGGTATTTAAATTAATTGTGTATCTAAGCATGATCCTTTACTAAATTTAAAATACCCCTTTCGAGTCGTTATCAATGTCCACCTTTGAATTGTCACAATATTAAAGTTCCTTATTAAAGTCCATTGATGCATGCAACCTACATAATATGGTTTAATACCGAGTGTCATTCAAAATTTATATCCTCCCTAGCTCTCATGGGTCTTTTAAAGGGTATGCTCATAATCTTGGGCTCTCATGTGGGATTAAAGTTGGCACTTCTCCATTGTGTTAAAGCATGGTCCACTTGGTGCAATGAGCATGGCCTATGTAGCTTAGTCCATGTGCCGATCACATGACATATGTACTGGCATTTTGAATGGTGGTAATGCATCTTTGGGGATCAAACAATTTAGATTAATTTGGTGCCAACCTTAATCCTTTTTCTCTTTCTATAATGTGGGCTTTGGTTTCAATTGGATTTTTGGTGTGTGACGAAGCGTCGCTCTACAAGTGTTGGAAATCGTCTGCAAGTTCAGACTATTGTCTACTATGTTTCCATTTCTCTAGATTTTAATTCACCTTTTGTCCATTAGAGTGTCAATGGAAAGGGAATTCGATGTCCTTTTCTACCAGGTATACTGTTGTCCTAGTAATTACAATGTTGTTTGGTTCTAGGGTTTTATAATATTAGTTTAACAATACACTACCTTGCCATAGTTATTTAACATACCTGTTATGGTCGGAGATGGCACATGATCTTTCTGCATGTAACAATTTGAAGTTGAGGCTCTAGGGTTCATTAAGCAATCAACCACTTGACCCCAGGTGCGTAGGAACTATTTTGATAATATGATTTCCTTTTTGGCCTTTATAATTCATTTTTTGGTTGATTTGTGTTTTCAAAACCCTAACTTCAATCACATGGATTTAATAGCGAGGATGGAGGATTTGAGTTTTTCTTGCATGCTCGATGAATAGGTAAAATGTGTTATTTGAAACTCCTCTGTGTTCTCGCTATTCGTTTAATGATATGGTCACTACTGTGGCAGAGGGTTTCCCTGTTTTTCCAAATTTTCTTGTCTATACTTTTTTCCTTCATGCCTCTGCCTATAATATGTTGTCATATCTATTTTTCTTCCCACGAATTTGGGTATTTTAACTTTGTTAAACAACAAGATATAGAGGGAATTCATTTGGGTTTATAAGCTTGACTCATTCCTTGGGTTTTTGGTCTAGTCACTAGTACTTCAATGCTTTTTTTTTTTTTTTTTTTTTTTCTTCTGCATATTAACTTCTAGAGTTTTTTTTTTCTTCTTTCAGGTCTCTGGGATGACTATGACCTTGCATCAACGATATCAAGTATCAAGTTTTTTTTGTTTTTGTTTTTGTTTTGTTTTGTTTTCTTTGCTTTGTTTGTTTGTTTGTTTGTTTTGTTTGTTTTGTTTTTGTTGTTTTGTTGTTTATTTTTGTTTTTGTTTTGTTTTGTTGTTTTTTTTCGTGGGTAGTATGAATTTGGAGTACTATTAGTTGTAAGCCTTACAATGTTACCTCTTTTCCTTCGTGAGCAGACAGGTTCGCAGGATTTGGGAATTCTGTGTGGTTTCCTATAGGTAAGGGTATTGGGTGTACATGATTTGCATTTGATTGTCACAATATCCACTCGCTACATTAACACTAATTTAGTTAGCCGATTTCCTTTGCAGGGATTTTGAGTAGCTTGGTAACCCATTTTTTAGGTTGCGAGAACTTAGGGTCTTGAATGTTAACCACTTTGATTCCAACATTTTCTACCTGTCGACGTTTCTCTTCTCATTTGGATGACTTGGCATGGTGCCTACTCATGGATTGGACTACAATTCCTCATAGTTATATTTTTTTTCTCTGTTCAATCATATACCTTAGTTGGAGGAAATCGAGTTAGGCTTCATTTTTTTTTAAGAGGTTATTTGTGACTGTTCATTCCAGACCCTAAAGTTATTTTCTATAAGAACTATAACGATTGGATATAATATAGTGGTTTCCTATTCTCATGTTGTTTTTATTTACTATATCCCCATTTGGGATTTCCATGGTTTGTATCTTCTAATTTCTTTTATGATACCGTCTTGGCTATAATTTTTACAGTAAAAAGGATTGAATCTATGTCTATTTATATATCAACAATCACTTGGCCTCAAATTTTTTTCTACTTTTTCCATTAGACCAAAGATGATATATAAAATAACTTTTGATTTCGCACTAAGGTCAAATGTTTTTAGCTTGAATTGAAGTTAATTTAGCCTTTGTTCCTACAATTAATGAAATAAGTCCTCATATTGTATAAAGACCTATTGCAGTTTGATAACATTCCATCATTTTCTCTTGGGTTGGCCATCCGGTTTAACAGAGCTTATGGTATTATTATATAGTGTCATTTCCTTTGACATACTTTTTTAACAACTTCCCATGCACAAAGTTTAGTGTAGAATTGAACTATTTCGTTAGTACTTCCCTTTGCGGAAGTGTCAACCCTACTGCACAACTTATTTTATGATTATATTTTATTTACGTTCCGAAATAGCATACAACTTCAACCATACTATAGCTATGTAATGCCAAAGTTGTAATACAATTAATATCATAGTTCCTCCTCATAAAATATTTTGCCTGACATTCAATTCCTATGCTAATTTTCAGCTTTCTCCGTGGCTCTATCGATCTAGAACAATTCCTGTGCATTTTTTCTTTTCTTTCATAAGTACACATAAAATTTACTAATCCCAAAATTAGTACTATAATTAAATAGAATACTATAAGCAAGTTTATATATTGTCATGCCCATCATTTCCATTCATATGCAATCCATTCTTCTTTATTTCCCATAACTCCATAAAATAAACATGTATATGTTATTTACAGAAGCATGGAGTTTCTACTTCCTCAATCCACTATTCATTAGTTATTAATTCTCTCTCTATTCATATTCATCATGATAATTTTATGCTGAACATGTACACATACACACACAAAAAAAATCAAAATCTGAGTCCATTTATATAATATCTTCATGCATGCATTCAATCATTTAATTTCCATTAATCAATGTGTGTGCACAATAATGTATGCAAGCAACATTTAACAAAACTTCTCTGTCCTTTTCTAACAGTGCAAAACATCAAGTAAACCTATATTAAATATGAAGTAGAACAATAGTTTTCAACTAACCATCAACCAACACTTGGAAAATATTTAGGAACCAAACATGTTCCACCTAACCATGAACAACCTCTCCTAGTTCCCCCAAGCTAAGACATTCTTGTGCTAAGGAATCAACAACCACTTTGATTCCTAGGTGGTTTATTTTATAGATTTTCTTTCCGGCAAATATTAGCAACGTCTTGCTTTAAGGTCTTCCAACCTTTTGCCTAAGCCTTTTTGTTTTTGTTTTTTTTTTTCAAGATTTATCTTTTTTTCTTTTCTTTAAAGCATGCCTTTCTCTCCCACGATGTTTTATTCCACCCCACATAGTATTTCTCTCCAACTAAATGATTAACATAATCTTTCTCTCCCATTACGTTAAATTTAATTTAATTTTTTATTATTTTCTCGTAGGGATTTTTAGGAGACTTTTAGGGAAAGCCCATCATGTGAAATTGACCACCAACAACTTTTTCTAAGCTAGAAAGAAGTCTTCTAAACTATATTGATTTTTCTTGAATATTTCCAAGCAATTTATTTATTAACTCAAATAAGAAAAATATTTACATCATCACATCATTCCCATTTTAGCTTCCATAGCCATTAAATCCAATAATAGTTCAAAAGTCTAAAAATAGCCAGTTTCTGAAAAAGCAAGACATAGGGTGTTACATCTCCCCCCCCTTCAAGCAAACTCCATCCTCAGTGTTCTCTTAATTGCACCTTTTCTAAAGATAGGAAGGAAATGCCTCCTACATTTATTCTTTCCTTTTAACTATAGTCTTTTCAATATTAATGTGCTTCCATTGCATTTTAGTTTTGAGCAATGGCTCATTTCCAAGGTACACATACCCTTGTATTCATTTCATGCTTATTTTCTAGCATGGTCCATACATGATAATCACACACTTTTCATTTTCCTCCCTGCATTCCACCAAAGGATCAACAACCTACACCCAAAAAAGCCATCCACATGCACCCAACAAGGTCAACAACATTAGTATAGCATCATAACAATACATTAAACCCATTGGTACATTTATTGACGACTATGCTAGTGACATGGGTGCCATTTAATGTGGAATTCAAAATATGGAATTTCCATTTTCGTTTCATATCACTTACATAGAGGCAATAATAAACTAAAGGATTACTTGCAATATTCTATTTTATGTTTTTATTTTGATACCATCATATCAAATATGCATCTGCCATACGTACTTAAGTGTAGGACAACTTACTGTTTCTGTTACTTTCATGATTATTATATTATTGTCAACTTCCTTACAAAGTGGACTTAGTCAAGTCCATTCTAGCTGTTTTACTACTTGTTTCATTCTTGTTTGTAGCCACAAAAAGCAAACCACAAATAGGATGAGGGAACATAAATATAGAATAGATAATACTAACTAGGTAATTGAGGGGTAGCTTGTCATATTCAATGGTCATGGTTAAAACAAGAAAATGTAGCTTCATAGATTTGCAACATGTCTTTTTGTACTTCATCCATTATTTTCCTTTAACCCACTCTTTTGAATTTTCTAGTTTGGATCACATTGCACGTTATTTATGAAGACTATGGGCATATTACTCCTAGGTATAACAATGGAGTCTTTTCCATTTGTATTTCTATGTGCATCGATTGTCTTAACATACAACACATTTTTGATTGATTCAAGATATCTTCATACACACACACATATGTGTGTGTGGGTGTGTGTTAAAATAACACAACAACTAACAAAAGTTAAGTGTAGGATTTTTCCTTCATTGATCCAGATTTAAACAGGAACACAATAAAATACAGAGATAACCATAAAGACAGATATGCAGCGGAAATAATACTTCATTTCATTACTGTAAAATACTGAAATATGCTTACAAACAGAAATGGAAATAAACCAGCTTAGGCGATGTAGCTTATCTCTGAGAAGAGATGTGGCGGTGTGCCTCTGAACTATGTTACAATGAGGCTCGAAGGCCTATTTATTGTTGAGAAACAATGGAAAACCCTTCACATTTCAAAACCTAACCCTAGAAGATGAAACGCCAAATTGTGGGCCCCGTTTTTGGGTAAGTTGGTACATCAACTTCTCGGGGTCGCGAGTTGGTCATATTATCTCCGTTTGATGCGCATGATAGCCCGTTGGAAAGATCTCTATGAGGACTACGACGGAAAAGACAATTTTTTGACAAAAAACTTGCTAGTGGTAGATTTTCCCAAAAAACGTCGTTTAGGGCCTCAAAAATGGCTCCAGAAGTTTAGGACCCGAAAAATTGCTAAAAATAGTAAGCTGTGCTATAATTAAGGAAATTGAAAAAATTGAAAGAGACAGTTGTGGGGATCCAAATGGGATAGGTGGGTGGCCACCAACATCCACCTGGATCATTCATAGTTATGGTTGCATCATTCAATCAAAATTTATGTATTTATTATATTTTTTTCCACTCTGCTAGTCTACTCAAGGAAATTCAATCAACATTCCTAGTTTATCCGGTTCCATCATTCCAATCAACCACTTTATGGGAATTTTGGTTCAATAAAGTCTACTTTGTGAAGTTTCTAATGAAACAACAATATTTATCTCTAACACATGTAATATTAAGACCATTTCTGATACGAACTTAAACAAGAACGCAACAACTTACAAATATAATCATAAACATAGAGATGCAGTAGAAAAACACTTCATTTCATGAATAAAAAAAATACTAAACTATGCCTACAAATATAACATAAATAAGATAGCTTGGGCAATGGCAGCTTATCTCTGAGAAGATATGTGGTAGCTACATGCCTCTAAATTGTGTTGCAATGAGGTTCAGGGGCCTATTTATTGTTGGAAAACATGAGAAAACCCTAAACAACCAAAACCCTAACCCTAGGAGATGTAACACCAAGAGTTTGTGGGCCCCGTTGGGGTTAGTTGGGCAACCAACTTCTCAGGGTCATAACTTGGTCATAATATCTCCATTTGGCGCATACGATACCTTTGTTGTCACTCACTTTTTTAGTCACCAATTTCTTCAAATGCCCAATAGCAGTGAAGTTTGATGCTAATTTTTGGGCCAGATAAGCTATCATACCAGATCATACCCTCTCCATTGCATCATGCTCGGAAAGGGATTTCGAGTGGTATATAGAAGTCCAAAAATGGACTCCTGGAGCAGAAGATAAAGCATTTTGAAGGTCCACCTTGGAAGAGCCCAACAAATAAAAAAATGGCTAAGTATGAGGAAAAAATCACAATCGGGACCCGAGAGGCTCATCACATATCGCATATTGGCATTCAGGTAGGTAAGGAGCACTGACAAAGTGAGGAACAATGATTCATCGATTGCCGATATCACATGTCAGCAATCAGTGGATTTGGGTACAACATATCGGCAATTAGGAGCCCCGGGCGCAGAGCAATCGACGATAAACATATCAGAGTACCGGCAAATTCATGGACCAACACTCCAAAGGCTTGCGGGAACCATTTTGCGATTCTAGTGTTAAAATCCTGAGGGGATGAGAAAACCAAATAAAAAGGAAATGGAAAACAAAAACAAGGGTTGGGCCTCCCCTTTCTCTCTCCTCCACATGGCATCGACGATCTGCGATTGACGGGGGTTGTAGCTCCGAAACAATGCAAACCGTCGATTCTGCGATTTAATACAAAATCATCGGGGAGGCCGAAAATTCGCTAACAAAGGCGTTCATGAAAAAACCAAGGCTCGATAGGTCCTTTTCTCTCTCCTCTAGGGGGCCATGTGGTGACCTCTGATTGGTCCTCTAAGTTTACAGGGTAGCTGATGTAAACAATGACATGTCAGTACTGTTGATGACATGGAAAAGGGCACGTGTGACCTAGTTTTAGTGTTTTCAGGGGTGACATGGTGCCATTTTTGGGTGCCACGTGTCACCACTCACAAGGTGACATGTGGCAGTGATGACTTCACCTTGCAGATCGATGATCACAACTGTTAAGGGGAAATTTTTTAAGGCATTGGTGCAGAGCGATTGCGATGTGTAGGATTCCTCCCTGAATGCAATAAATGTCTAGGGCTGGGTCTATATGGACCTCGCGTCCGAACTATTGACCTACTCCAAGGAAAAGGGTAAAGCAAGGTTTAAAGCACCGATATGTGGATTTTTGATAACAAAGGAATAAGAACCCTATGCAATTGTTGAGAGCCTTAGCGCTCAAAGGACTAAGCCCTTGGTTCCAGCCCTCGGTCATATGCAAAAATTTACAAAAAGGGCTAAAATCATAGTGGCTAAAGGGGAAATAAAAAAAGCTTGCATTTTTGTCTATTTTTAATGTTAATGGCCAGCGAATGACTGACTGTTTGCTACAACATAAGACACATCTCCTGGTGTATCAGAGCGCCGAAAAGACTCGGCAAATATTTAAATGGGTGGATGGGCCGATGATTGTAATGGTTAATGGAGTATGGTGGGGAATCAGGAATACTTAATGGCATGGCATGGGGCTCCACTCCATCTACATAGAAAATAACCTCTTGGGAACACGACTTTCCCACTCTGTTCCCTTTTCCACTGAACAGGTCACTTAGGCAGTTAAGGAAGAATTAACAAAAACCAGCCAAGAAGTAAGTGGAACACATCACGGCAAAGATGTGGCTTGATTAGGGGCCTCCACTGGAACAACAAGGGGACACCTCCTCCTTCCTCTCTCCATTTTCTTTATCTATACGTTTATTTCTGTTTATTTCCATGAAAGGGATTCGATCCCGATTGTAATATTTTTGGGGCAACAGAGCCGAACACTAACTGAGACAACTAGTCTAACATGAAAGCTAGGGCTCAGGCTCTGATATCTTGTAAACTGTAATTCCATCTCCCTCTCTTCTTCTAAATAGGGGGAAGCAATATTATACAAAGGTTCCAAAATTTCTCACCTGCAAGGGCTGGACTCTGTGATACCATTTTTGGCTCATAAATCTGTAAGTGCATGACTTGTATTTTAGACTGTGTTACTTCACATAGGAAGATCTTTCAGACATAACAAATAAATGGTGGTGATTCCCCCTTCTAAGTATTACAGTATGTTATCTTCCTGCTAATTCCATTATGTTCATACTCTTCTTTGCATTCATGATAAATTACCATTGTTAGAAATATTTCAAGACCTCTTCATAGTTTCGATGGTATCAGTATGTTATGCATGTGCCTGTAAGTTCCTCACGGATTCATTTGCATTGACGTTGTTAATGCAAGTGCTTGTATGTCTAATTGAAATTATATTTAACAGTTGCTCTAAATGAACCATAACACACAACCTCTCTTCATGTCATTATATCTCTTTTTGACTTAGATAAGTATAGGAATTCTTAAAGATGCAAGCTCTATGTGTTATGCATGGAATTCTTTATGTCACAAGCTCCATATGATGAGTTACTCCTCATCCTCATCCTTTATCATTTACTCAACAAATCCTATTAGGATGTAATCACCTTTGAAGTAATCGACCTCCGCTGTTCTATGTGATACTTCTGGGAATTGTGTGTGTGAGGGAATACCTGAAATACATAGCTTATACCTTTGGAGGAATGAATCAAGCCCCCTCATTATCTTTCATTATGTGACAATTGGAGTGCTGTAAACCCCTCACATATAAGATGTCCTAGGCACTAGTCTACAATCAACCCAAAGGCTGTCTCTAGGGAGTTTCCTTACCTCTTGCCGCACTTGTGTTGCAGGTGCAAGATTTAGCCACAACAAACTTGTTGGAAAGTTCTTGCCGAGTACTACAAGTTTCACCGCAGGCCCTTGCCTATGGCTATGGACCTACCTTGGACCTTAAAAAATGCTATTTAGGGGTTCAAAACTTCTTTGGAAGTTCAGGACCTGAAAAATTGCTAAAAATAGTAAATGCTGAAATGAATAAGGAAATAGATGAAACTGACTCGGGGGTCTAGGCGGAATAGGTAGGTGGCCACCAATATCCACCTAGATCATTCCTTGCCCCTTAGGAAGCAATGGTCCCCATTGCATGCAAAGCCTCCATGAGGTGAGGAAATTTCTATTGAGCTTGGTCCTTGGTGAACCACTTGCCCTGGTGAAAGAGTTGCGCTACTTTGACAACTCGATATAATTGTATCCTCTGTTGGTGAGTGTTCTTGATCTGTGTGTCCATGATATGATCAGTTGTGGCATGTTCCATGTAGTATGGGTTGAGCTCTGTTGGTGTGAGTTGTTACGGATTGTCAAATACGTCCAACAATGGTGGAAAGTATGGTCGAAGGCGATCAACATTGAACACTATGGGCAGACCAAGGAACAGTGGGATGGTGAGCTCGAAGGAATTATCACTGATGACCTTGGTGATGGTGTATGGTCCATATTGGAGTGGGTGAAGCTTATGGTGGGGTCTAGCAAGGTGCACCTTCTGCAAATGTAGCCAAACTTTGTCGCCCACTTGGAACTTGTGCGGCACTTGATGCTGATCACGATGCTAATTGTACTTAGCATTGGCTCTCTCCAATATATCATGGACATGTTGGTAGATGTGCTGAATGTGCTCAATGAAGTTGTTAGGCCTTTCTACTTCAGAATGAACGTGAGCCGAATCTACCTCAATGGATGCAAATTGTATGGAAACATCAATGAGGCATAATGGCTGAAATCCCAGTCCTACCTGAAAGGGTTTGTGGTTTGTTGAGCTGTGGAGAGATCTGTTGTAGCTATGTTGGACATAGGGGATACTTTCATCCCACGTGGGTGGATGCTTTGAGTTGTAAATGTGTAAAATGAGTATGATCATCCTGTTGACAACCTCTGTTTGGCCATCAGTTTGGTGATGGAAAGACGTGGAATTAGTAAGTTTTGTATCCAGCATCAAAGAGAGACTTGACCAAAATTCACTCAGGAATCTGCTATCCTGATCTGAGACAATGAATTGTGGGATCCTAAAGTGTACCCACACTCGCTCAAAGAAGAGCTTAGCAATGGCCTCTACATTGATACTCTTCTTGCAGGCCACCATGATGGTCATCTTGGAGAATCTCTCGACGACCACGGAAATGCAATCATTGTCGTGCTTAGTAGAAGGAAGGCCCGAAATGTAATCCATGGAGACAAATTCTCGAGGCCATCTATGAGTAGGTAGAGGAGTATACAGGCCTTGCTTCTTGATGGTTGGTTTGATAATGGCGCAGGCGGTGCAGGATCTAATGTACTTCCCAACATCCTAACGAAGTTTTGGCCAATAAAAATAATTCTGCAATAACGCCACTATTTTCTCTACTCCGAAATGTCTATTGACTTGATTGTACTGTGCCTCCCAAATCATCTTGGCATGCTCACTTGAAGAAACATAGATGTGTCCCAAGTGGCATAATAGTGCATCCTTAAGGTGAAAATTTGGAACTTGCTTCCCTTCCAGGGGTGTTTGGTATATGCTGCCGAACTCTGGATCACTCTTGTAAAGATGTGTCCACCCGATGTCTCGTGCCCATAGGAGTCAAGCATAGTGATCACCGCCATGACTGGTGGTTGGCTGAGGCAACCTGCAACGTTATTGGTGTTGTCCTTCTTATACTTAATGTTCAAATGGAACTATTGCAGATAGGTGGACCATTTCTGATGGCGATCATTCTGCAACTTCCGTTGCTTCTGTATGAACTATAGAGGTTGGTGGTCTGTGTGGATGACCATTTCCTTCCCCAGCATGTAATGCTTCCATTGATGGTAGACTTGCATAATGGAATACATTTCTTTGTCATAAGTGGGGTACTTTAGGACTGTGTCTGAAAGTGTCTCACCATGGTAAGCCACTGGATGCCCATGGTAAGTAAGAACCGCAACAATAGCATAGTCAAAGGCATATGTCTCAATATCAAATGGTTTTTGCAGGAATGGTAATTTGAACACTGTTGCAGAACATAGGCGATTCTTTAACTCAGAGAACACGTTTTGTTGGGTTTCCGACCAAAGAAAATTTTCTTTCACTCCGCCCTTGGAGACTTGACTTAAAGGCCAAGTGATATGAGAGAACCACAACATGAACCTATGGTAGAAATTGGCAAGACCCAAAAAGCTACAGAGATATGTTAGTGTGGTTGGTGCTGGCCAATCCCAAATGACTTGTATCTTGGATGTGTCCACATGTACACATTGCTCATCAATGATGTATCCCAAATGTTGAACTTGGGTCAGGCCAAAGGTGCATTTCTCCAAGTTTTCACACCACTTGTGTTGTTGCAGGGTTTGAAGGACCTGTCGAATATGGTGGAGGTTCTCTTCCCAGTTCTTGATGAAGATCAAGATGCCATTTAAATACACCACCACAAATGCATTGGTGAAGGTTCGCAAGATGTTTTCCATTAGTCTCATGAAGGTTGTAGGGGTGTTTGTCAATCTGAATGGCATGACCAACCATTCGAAAAGGCCCTCCTTGGATTTGAAGGCAATCTTCCACACATCGAAGGGTTTGATAGGAACCTGGTGATAACCTGACTTCAAGTCAATCTTGCTTAAATATTTGTCCCCTTTGAGTTGGTCCAAAAGGTTATCAATCTACGGGATTGGGTACCTATTCTGGACAGTGATCTTTTTCAACGCTTGATAGCCAATACAGAGATTCCACGTCCCATCCTTCTTCTATACCAATACAATCGAGCTCCCATAAGGTGATGATATTGACTTGATGTGCCCTCTCTGCAATAGTTCCTAAATTTGCTTCTTGATCTCATTGTTCTCTAGAACAAAGCATCAATAGATTGGTCCATTAGGAAACGATGTGCGCAGGGTCAGATCAATGGAGTGCTTGAGCTGACAGTGTAGAGGTACCCATGTGGGTGAGGTGAAAATATCCCTCTACTCCTCCATGACCTTGTTTATCTGTTGTTGTTGTGCAGAGGGGCCCTGCTTGGAAGCCGT
>APFE031313899.1:24615-67329 GCA_000404065.3 Pinus taeda
ATGCTTCATTTCATTAATGGAAAATACCGAAAAATGCTTACAACCAGAAATGGAAATAAACCAGCTAGGGCGATGGTAGCTTATCTCTGAGAAGAGATGTGGTGGCTACATGCCTCTGAACTATTCCAAACTATGTTACAATGAGGCTCGAAGGCCTATTTATTGTTGAGAAACAATGGAAAACCCTTCACATTTCAAAACCTAACCCTAGAAGATGAAACGCCAAATTGTGGGCCCCGTTTTTGGGTAAGTTGGTACATCAACTTCTCGGGGTCGCGAGTTGGTCATATTATCTCCGTTTGATGCGCATGATAGCCCGTTGGAAAGATCTCTATGAGGACTACGACGGAAAAGACAATTTTTTGACAAAAAACTTGCTAGTGGTAGATTTTCCCAAAAAACGTCGTTTAGGGCCTCAAAAATGGCTCCAGAAGTTTAGGACCCGAAAAATTGCTAAAAATAGTAAGCTGTGCTATAATTAAGGAAATTGAAAAAATTGAAAGAGACAGTTGTGGGGATCCAAATGGGATAGGTGGGTGGCCACCAACATCCACCTGGATCATTCATAGTTATGGTTGCATCATTCAATCAAAATTTATGTATTTATTATATTTTTTTCCACTCTGCTAGTCTACTCAAGGAAATTCAATCAACATTCCTAGTTTATCCGGTTCCATCATTCCAATCAACCACTTTATGGGAATTTTGGTTCAATAAAGTCTACTTTGTGAAGTTTCTAATGAAACAACAATATTTATCTCTAACACATGTAATATTAAGACCATTTCTGATACGAACTTAAACAAGAACGCAACAACTTACAAATATAATCATAAACATAGAGATGCAGTAGAAAAACACTTCATTTCATGAATAAAAAAAATACTAAACTATGCCTACAAATATAACATAAATAAGATAGCTTGGGCAATGGCAGCTTATCTCTGAGAAGATATGTGGTAGCTACATGCCTCTAAATTGTGTTGCAATGAGGTTCAGGGGCCTATTTATTGTTGGAAAACATGAGAAAACCCTAAACAACCAAAACCCTAACCCTAGGAGATGTAACACCAAGAGTTTGTGGGCCCCGTTGGGGTTAGTTGGGCAACCAACTTCTCAGGGTCATAACTTGGTCATAATATCTCCATTTGGCGCATACGATACCTTTGTTGTCACTCACTTTTTTAGTCACCAATTTCTTCAAATGCCCAATAGCAGTGAAGTTTGATGCTAATTTTTGGGCCAGATAAGCTATCATACCAGATCATACCCTCTCCATTGCATCATGCTCGGAAAGGGATTTCGAGTGGTATATAGAAGTCCAAAAATGGACTCCTGGAGCAGAAGATAAAGCATTTTGAAGGTCCACCTTGGAAGAGCCCAACAAATAAAAAAATGGCTAAGTATGAGGAAAAAATCACAATCGGGACCCGAGAGGCTCATCACATATCGCATATTGGCATTCAGGTAGGTAAGGAGCACTGACAAAGTGAGGAACAATGATTCATCGATTGCCGATATCACATGTCAGCAATCAGTGGATTTGGGTACAACATATCGGCAATTAGGAGCCCCGGGCGCAGAGCAATCGACGATAAACATATCAGAGTACCGGCAAATTCATGGACCAACACTCCAAAGGCTTGCGGGAACCATTTTGCGATTCTAGTGTTAAAATCCTGAGGGGATGAGAAAACCAAATAAAAAGGAAATGGAAAACAAAAACAAGGGTTGGGCCTCCCCTTTCTCTCTCCTCCACATGGCATCGACGATCTGCGATTGACGGGGGTTGTAGCTCCGAAACAATGCAAACCGTCGATTCTGCGATTTAATACAAAATCATCGGGGAGGCCGAAAATTCGCTAACAAAGGCGTTCATGAAAAAACCAAGGCTCGATAGGTCCTTTTCTCTCTCCTCTAGGGGGCCATGTGGTGACCTCTGATTGGTCCTCTAAGTTTACAGGGTAGCTGATGTAAACAATGACATGTCAGTACTGTTGATGACATGGAAAAGGGCACGTGTGACCTAGTTTTAGTGTTTTCAGGGGTGACATGGTGCCATTTTTGGGTGCCACGTGTCACCACTCACAAGGTGACATGTGGCAGTGATGACTTCACCTTGCAGATCGATGATCACAACTGTTAAGGGGAAATTTTTTAAGGCATTGGTGCAGAGCGATTGCGATGTGTAGGATTCCTCCCTGAATGCAATAAATGTCTAGGGCTGGGTCTATATGGACCTCGCGTCCGAACTATTGACCTACTCCAAGGAAAAGGGTAAAGCAAGGTTTAAAGCACCGATATGTGGATTTTTGATAACAAAGGAATAAGAACCCTATGCAATTGTTGAGAGCCTTAGCGCTCAAAGGACTAAGCCCTTGGTTCCAGCCCTCGGTCATATGCAAAAATTTACAAAAAGGGCTAAAATCATAGTGGCTAAAGGGGAAATAAAAAAAGCTTGCATTTTTGTCTATTTTTAATGTTAATGGCCAGCGAATGACTGACTGTTTGCTACAACATAAGACACATCTCCTGGTGTATCAGAGCGCCGAAAAGACTCGGCAAATATTTAAATGGGTGGATGGGCCGATGATTGTAATGGTTAATGGAGTATGGTGGGGAATCAGGAATACTTAATGGCATGGCATGGGGCTCCACTCCATCTACATAGAAAATAACCTCTTGGGAACACGACTTTCCCACTCTGTTCCCTTTTCCACTGAACAGGTCACTTAGGCAGTTAAGGAAGAATTAACAAAAACCAGCCAAGAAGTAAGTGGAACACATCACGGCAAAGATGTGGCTTGATTAGGGGCCTCCACTGGAACAACAAGGGGACACCTCCTCCTTCCTCTCTCCATTTTCTTTATCTATACGTTTATTTCTGTTTATTTCCATGAAAGGGATTCGATCCCGATTGTAATATTTTTGGGGCAACAGAGCCGAACACTAACTGAGACAACTAGTCTAACATGAAAGCTAGGGCTCAGGCTCTGATATCTTGTAAACTGTAATTCCATCTCCCTCTCTTCTTCTAAATAGGGGGAAGCAATATTATACAAAGGTTCCAAAATTTCTCACCTGCAAGGGCTGGACTCTGTGATACCATTTTTGGCTCATAAATCTGTAAGTGCATGACTTGTATTTTAGACTGTGTTACTTCACATAGGAAGATCTTTCAGACATAACAAATAAATGGTGGTGATTCCCCCTTCTAAGTATTACAGTATGTTATCTTCCTGCTAATTCCATTATGTTCATACTCTTCTTTGCATTCATGATAAATTACCATTGTTAGAAATATTTCAAGACCTCTTCATAGTTTCGATGGTATCAGTATGTTATGCATGTGCCTGTAAGTTCCTCACGGATTCATTTGCATTGACGTTGTTAATGCAAGTGCTTGTATGTCTAATTGAAATTATATTTAACAGTTGCTCTAAATGAACCATAACACACAACCTCTCTTCATGTCATTATATCTCTTTTTGACTTAGATAAGTATAGGAATTCTTAAAGATGCAAGCTCTATGTGTTATGCATGGAATTCTTTATGTCACAAGCTCCATATGATGAGTTACTCCTCATCCTCATCCTTTATCATTTACTCAACAAATCCTATTAGGATGTAATCACCTTTGAAGTAATCGACCTCCGCTGTTCTATGTGATACTTCTGGGAATTGTGTGTGTGAGGGAATACCTGAAATACATAGCTTATACCTTTGGAGGAATGAATCAAGCCCCCTCATTATCTTTCATTATGTGACAATTGGAGTGCTGTAAACCCCTCACATATAAGATGTCCTAGGCACTAGTCTACAATCAACCCAAAGGCTGTCTCTAGGGAGTTTCCTTACCTCTTGCCGCACTTGTGTTGCAGGTGCAAGATTTAGCCACAACAAACTTGTTGGAAAGTTCTTGCCGAGTACTACAAGTTTCACCGCAGGCCCTTGCCTATGGCTATGGACCTACCTTGGACCTTAAAAAATGCTATTTAGGGGTTCAAAACTTCTTTGGAAGTTCAGGACCTGAAAAATTGCTAAAAATAGTAAATGCTGAAATGAATAAGGAAATAGATGAAACTGACTCGGGGGTCTAGGCGGAATAGGTAGGTGGCCACCAATATCCACCTAGATCATTCCTTGCCCCTTAGGAAGCAATGGTCCCCATTGCATGCAAAGCCTCCATGAGGTGAGGAAATTTCTATTGAGCTTGGTCCTTGGTGAACCACTTGCCCTGGTGAAAGAGTTGCGCTACTTTGACAACTCGATATAATTGTATCCTCTGTTGGTGAGTGTTCTTGATCTGTGTGTCCATGATATGATCAGTTGTGGCATGTTCCATGTAGTATGGGTTGAGCTCTGTTGGTGTGAGTTGTTACGGATTGTCAAATACGTCCAACAATGGTGGAAAGTATGGTCGAAGGCGATCAACATTGAACACTATGGGCAGACCAAGGAACAGTGGGATGGTGAGCTCGAAGGAATTATCACTGATGACCTTGGTGATGGTGTATGGTCCATATTGGAGTGGGTGAAGCTTATGGTGGGGTCTAGCAAGGTGCACCTTCTGCAAATGTAGCCAAACTTTGTCGCCCACTTGGAACTTGTGCGGCACTTGATGCTGATCACGATGCTAATTGTACTTAGCATTGGCTCTCTCCAATATATCATGGACATGTTGGTAGATGTGCTGAATGTGCTCAATGAAGTTGTTAGGCCTTTCTACTTCAGAATGAACGTGAGCCGAATCTACCTCAATGGATGCAAATTGTATGGAAACATCAATGAGGCATAATGGCTGAAATCCCAGTCCTACCTGAAAGGGTTTGTGGTTTGTTGAGCTGTGGAGAGATCTGTTGTAGCTATGTTGGACATAGGGGATACTTTCATCCCACGTGGGTGGATGCTTTGAGTTGTAAATGTGTAAAATGAGTATGATCATCCTGTTGACAACCTCTGTTTGGCCATCAGTTTGGTGATGGAAAGACGTGGAATTAGTAAGTTTTGTATCCAGCATCAAAGAGAGACTTGACCAAAATTCACTCAGGAATCTGCTATCCTGATCTGAGACAATGAATTGTGGGATCCTAAAGTGTACCCACACTCGCTCAAAGAAGAGCTTAGCAATGGCCTCTACATTGATACTCTTCTTGCAGGCCACCATGATGGTCATCTTGGAGAATCTCTCGACGACCACGGAAATGCAATCATTGTCGTGCTTAGTAGAAGGAAGGCCCGAAATGTAATCCATGGAGACAAATTCTCGAGGCCATCTATGAGTAGGTAGAGGAGTATACAGGCCTTGCTTCTTGATGGTTGGTTTGATAATGGCGCAGGCGGTGCAGGATCTAATGTACTTCCCAACATCCTAACGAAGTTTTGGCCAATAAAAATAATTCTGCAATAACGCCACTATTTTCTCTACTCCGAAATGTCTATTGACTTGATTGTACTGTGCCTCCCAAATCATCTTGGCATGCTCACTTGAAGAAACATAGATGTGTCCCAAGTGGCATAATAGTGCATCCTTAAGGTGAAAATTTGGAACTTGCTTCCCTTCCAGGGGTGTTTGGTATATGCTGCCGAACTCTGGATCACTCTTGTAAAGATGTGTCCACCCGATGTCTCGTGCCCATAGGAGTCAAGCATAGTGATCACCGCCATGACTGGTGGTTGGCTGAGGCAACCTGCAACGTTATTGGTGTTGTCCTTCTTATACTTAATGTTCAAATGGAACTATTGCAGATAGGTGGACCATTTCTGATGGCGATCATTCTGCAACTTCCGTTGCTTCTGTATGAACTATAGAGGTTGGTGGTCTGTGTGGATGACCATTTCCTTCCCCAGCATGTAATGCTTCCATTGATGGTAGACTTGCATAATGGAATACATTTCTTTGTCATAAGTGGGGTACTTTAGGACTGTGTCTGAAAGTGTCTCACCATGGTAAGCCACTGGATGCCCATGGTAAGTAAGAACCGCAACAATAGCATAGTCAAAGGCATATGTCTCAATATCAAATGGTTTTTGCAGGAATGGTAATTTGAACACTGTTGCAGAACATAGGCGATTCTTTAACTCAGAGAACACGTTTTGTTGGGTTTCCGACCAAAGAAAATTTTCTTTCACTCCGCCCTTGGAGACTTGACTTAAAGGCCAAGTGATATGAGAGAACCACAACATGAACCTATGGTAGAAATTGGCAAGACCCAAAAAGCTACAGAGATATGTTAGTGTGGTTGGTGCTGGCCAATCCCAAATGACTTGTATCTTGGATGTGTCCACATGTACACATTGCTCATCAATGATGTATCCCAAATGTTGAACTTGGGTCAGGCCAAAGGTGCATTTCTCCAAGTTTTCACACCACTTGTGTTGTTGCAGGGTTTGAAGGACCTGTCGAATATGGTGGAGGTTCTCTTCCCAGTTCTTGATGAAGATCAAGATGCCATTTAAATACACCACCACAAATGCATTGGTGAAGGTTCGCAAGATGTTTTCCATTAGTCTCATGAAGGTTGTAGGGGTGTTTGTCAATCTGAATGGCATGACCAACCATTCGAAAAGGCCCTCCTTGGATTTGAAGGCAATCTTCCACACATCGAAGGGTTTGATAGGAACCTGGTGATAACCTGACTTCAAGTCAATCTTGCTTAAATATTTGTCCCCTTTGAGTTGGTCCAAAAGGTTATCAATCTACGGGATTGGGTACCTATTCTGGACAGTGATCTTTTTCAACGCTTGATAGCCAATACAGAGATTCCACGTCCCATCCTTCTTCTATACCAATACAATCGAGCTCCCATAAGGTGATGATATTGACTTGATGTGCCCTCTCTGCAATAGTTCCTAAATTTGCTTCTTGATCTCATTGTTCTCTAGAACAAAGCATCAATAGATTGGTCCATTAGGAAACGATGTGCGCAGGGTCAGATCAATGGAGTGCTTGAGCTGACAGTGTAGAGGTACCCATGTGGGTGAGGTGAAAATATCCCTCTACTCCTCCATGACCTTGTTTATCTGTTGTTGTTGTGCAGAGGGGCCCTGCTTGGAAGCCGTGGCCACAACCTTCTTCTTTCCATAGGGGTGAATCATAAGGAAAACACATTTCTTGGTCTAGGAAATGATCTTACTGCATTGCTTTGTAGTGATCAAAGAGATGGTGTTAGGTGGGGCTACCTTCGGTATCCTGTACAACTTATTAGCCAAAGTAATAATCATAGAGTGAGGTTTAGACTCATATACAACGTGTCGCTTCCACAAGTATGGTTGTCCTAACAATACATCAAAAACTTTATGAAGAACAATGTCACACAATACCTCATCTGTGAAGGGATTGATGGTGTAGGGAAGGGGACCCTATTGGCTGACGTGAAGATCTCGTCCTTGGTGAAGCCACCCAATGGTGTATGGTTGTGGATGTGTTGTAGTATTTAGGCCTAGTTGCTTCACGAACTCTATTGAAATGAGGTTCTTTTGGCTCCTGCTATCAACAATGAACTGCAACAAAGAACCCTTCACCAACATCTGTGAATGGAAGAGGCATTCCCCATCCTCTGGATCTTTAGGCTAAATCTTTGGATCTTGGGAGTAGCTACGGTGGCACTGGGCTCTACATGAATGACCTACTTCCCTTTGTTAGTTCCCTTATTAGGTTCTCATCTAGAGTTAGAACCTCCATCTGATTCAGAAGCCTTCAGCGCGGCCATCAATGATTTCTTGGATCGACACTCACTTGTATTGTGAGTGAAGCTCTTATGGAACTCACACCATTTTCCGTGTCCTTCTTCATCTTCGTTGTGTTGTTATTTTCTTGTGGCTTTGGTGGGCTATCCTAGGTAGCCCTGCCTTGGCTCAGTCCTTTTTTATGTGGTTTGGGGGAGCCTTTTCCTTACTTTGGATTTGCAGATCCAAAGTCACGCTTCTTCTGTTTAAACTTTTGCTCAATCTTGATAGCATACCGATACGTCATGCTGAGTGAGGAAATGTCGAGGAACTCAATCTCGTCCTAGATGTACTTGTGTAGATAATTTCAGTAATTGAGCACCAAATGTCGCTCAATATCCTTGATACCCAACATCGTGCGAAGGGTATGGAAAATATTTGTGAACTCTGGCACATCTTGGTCCCTTCCCTGCCGTAGCATGGTCCACTTTATGTATTTGTCTTCATAGCTCCCGACATGGTAATATTGTTCCTTGATGGCATCTCGAAAAAAATTCCAAGTGGGTGCGGCTGAAAACAACAAGAGTTCGCTCTCGTCCTATTGTTCACAGTAGATTTCCCACTAGTCCTTGACGTGTGGGGTGGCTTTGAGAAGTGAAAAAGTAATATTTTCTTGATTGGAAAAGTCATGAACTGAAAAATATCCTTCCAACAGATTTAACCATTTATCTACGATGTCTACATCTATCAGGCCTTCGACCATGGGCATATCGAAGTTAACTTGTACCTTATCAATATTATGGATCTTGGTGGTGGCTAAGTTGGCACTGAGCTTCGCATCAATGGCCTGCTTTCCTTTGTTAGTTCCCTTATCGGGTTCTGATTCAGAGTCGGAACTTGCATCTAATTCAAAAGCCTTGAGCTTCGCCACTAGTGACTACTTGGCCCGACACTCACTTGTATTGTGAGTGGAGCTCTTATGGAACTCACACCATTTTCCCGTGTCCTTCTTCATCTTTGTGGTGTTGTTCTTTTCTTGCAGCTTCAGCGAGCTGTCCTACATAGCCCCACCTTGGCTCGGTCATTTGTTCTATCATTTGGGGGTGCATTTTATTTGCTTTGGATTTGCAGATTCAAAGTACTGCTTCTTCTGTTTAAACTTCTCCTCAATCTTGATAGCGTACTGATAGAAAGGAAATGTCCAGGAACTCCATCTCTTCCTGGATGTACTTGTGTAGAAAACTGCGGTACTTGAGCACAAAATGCTAGTCATTATCCTTGATACCTAGCTTCATGGAAAGGGTATGGAAAATATTTGTGAACTCTGGCACATCTTGGTCCCTTCCGTACCGTAGCGTGGTCCACTTTTTGTATTTATAGCTCCCGATAAGGTAATATTGTTCCTTGATGGCATATCAAAAATAATTCCAAGTGGGTGCAGCTGAAAACAACAAGGTTTCACTCTCGTCCTTTTGTTCATAGTAGGTTTCCCACCAGTCCTTGACGTGTGGAGCGACTTTGAGAAGTGAAAAAGTAATATTTTCCCAATTTGGAAAGTCATGAATTGAAAAATATCCTTCCAACATATTTAACCATTTATTTATGACGTCTGCATCTATAAGGCGTTCAAATATGGGCATATCGAAGTTAACTTGTACCTTAAAAGGAGTGGCACCTCCATAGTGGCTGCTGGATGAAGATGCATCGCCTGTGGGTAGCCGTCGAAGGATCTGGGCAAATTTATCCATCATCGCATCCCTTTATCGCTCGAGGGATTCCTCGAGCAAGATTTTGAAAGGATCTCCTGCCCCCTCGTCTTTTTTTTCTTCCACCATCGGAGGTCGTCGGGTTTTGCAAGGCTAATCTTGGAATGGTTCAACCAGATCAAGCAATAACTCCTTATATCCATACCTCGTAGGGGACATGAAAATAAAAATAGAGAAAGAGAAGAACGCTCTGATACCACTAATTTGAACTTAAACAGGAACGCAAAAAAATATAGATATAATCATAAACATAGAGATGCAACAAAAAAACACTTCATTTAATTACTAGAAAAATACTGAACTATGCTTACAAATAAAATGGAAATAAGATAGCTCGGGCGATGGTAGCTTATCTATGAGAAGAGATGTGGCAGCTACATGCCTCTAAAATGTGTTAAAATGAGTCTCAAGGGCCTATTTATTATTGGAAAACATGAGAAAACCCTAAACAACCAAAACCCTAACCCTAGGAGATGTAACACCAAGAGTTTGTGGGCCCCATTGGGGTTAGTTGGGAAGCCAACTTCCCGGGGTCGTAACTTGGTCATATTATCTCTGTTTGGTGTGTACAATACCTTGTTGGAAATGTCTCGCTGAGTACTTTAGGTTTCACCGCAGGCCCTTTCCTATGGTTCTAGGCCTGTTGCAGACCCCAAAAAAACGTTGTTTAGGTGTTCAAAAGTGCTCTGGAAGTTCAGGACCCGAAAAACTGCTAAAAATAGTAAATTCTAAAATGAACAACGAAACAGATGAAACTAACTGGGGGGTCTTGGTGGAATAGGTAGGTGGCCACCAATATCCACCTTGATCTTTCCTCCCCCCTTAGGAAGCAATGGTCCTCATTGCGTGTAGAGCCTCCATGAGGTGAGGAAATTTCGGTTGAACCCAGTTTGTGATGAACCACTTGCCCTAGTGAAAGAGTTGGTCTGCTTTGACAACTCGATATAACTGTATTCTCTATTGGTGAGTGTTCTTGATCTGTGTGTCCATGATCTAAGCAGTTGTGGTCTGTTCCATGCAGTTCGTGTCGAGCTTTGTTGGTGTGAGCTATTTTGCAATGTCAGATGTGTCCACCAATGGTGGAAAGTATGGCCGAAGGCGATCTCCATTGAACACTGGGTGCAGACCAAGGAACGGTGTGATGTTAAGCTTGAAGACATTGTCATTGATAGCCTTGGTGATGGTGTATGAACCATATCAGAGGGGACGAAGCTTGCTGTGGGGTCCAACAAGGAGCTCCTTTTGAAAATTTAGCCAAAATTTGTCATCCACCTGAAACTTGTGCAACACTCGATGCTGATCATGGCGCTGCTTGTACTTAACATTGGCTTTGTCCAATATATCATGGACCTATTGGTGAATGTGTTGAATGCACTCAATGAAGTTGTCAGCCCTTTCAGCTTTGGACTGAAGCCAAATCTACCTGAGTGGCTCCAAATGGTATGGCCACATCAATGGGGCATTATGGCTGAAATACCATTCCTACCTGAATGGGGCCGTGGCCCGTTGAGATGTGGAGAGCTATGTTGTAGATGTGTTGGACATAGTGGATAATTTCATCCCACATGTATGGATGCTCGAGTTGTACATGCACAGAATGTGTACGATCATCCTGTTGACAACCTCTATTTGACCATCAGTTTGGGGATTGAAAGCAGTGGACTTAGTAAGTTTTGTATCCAGCATCGACTAGAGACTTGATCAAAATTCACTCAAGAATCTGCTATCCCGATCTAAGACAATGGACTATGGGATCCCAAAGTGTACCCACACTCGCTCAAAGAAGAGCTTAGTAGTGACCTCTACTGTGATACTCTTCTTGCAGGCCACCATGATTGTCATCTTAGAGAATTTGTCGACAACCAAGAAACTGCAAGGGCTGCTGTGCTTAGTAGAAGGAAGGATCGACATGTAATCCATGGAGACAAATTCCCAAGGATGGCTAAGAGTAGGTAGAGTAGTATACATGCCTTTATTCTAAATGGTTGGTTTGGCAATGGCGCAGGCGGTGCAGGATCTAATGTACTTCCCAATATCCAGACGAAGTTTCGACTAATAAAAATACTTTTGCAATACTGCCACTATTTTCTCTACTCTAAAATTTCCAATGACCCACTGTAGTGCACCTCCCAAATCATCTTAGAATGCTCACTTGAAGGAACATAGATGTGTCCCTGGAGGTATAACAATGCATATTGAATGTGAAAATTTGGAACTTGCTTCCCTTCGAGGAGTGTCTGGTATATGCTGTCGAATTCTGGATCGGTCTTGTAAAGATATGACCTTCGTGATGTCTCGTGCCCATAGGAGTCAAGCACAATGATCAGCGCCATGACCGTGGTCAGCTGAGGCAATCAATGACATTATTGGTGCTTCCCTTCTTATACTTAATGTTCAAATGGAACTGTTGCAGATAGGTGAACCATTTATGATGGCCATCATTCTACAACTTCCCTTGTGTTTATATGAACTGTAAAGGTCGGTGGTCTGTGTGGATGACTGTTTCCTTCCCCAGAATGTAATGCTTCCATTAACAACATACCTGCACAATGGAATACAATTCTTTGTCATAAGTGGGGTAATTTCAGACTGTGTCTGAAAGTGTCTCACTTTGGTAAGCCACTAGACGCCCATGATGAGTAAGAACAACACCAATAGCATAGTTGAAGGTATCTATCACAATCTCAAATGGTTGTTGCAGGTCTGGTAATGGGAGAACACTTACAGAACAAAGGTGATTCTTCAACTCAGAGAATGCTTTTTGTTGGGTTTCCGACCAAAAAAACTTTTCTTTCTTTCCACCCTTGGTGACTTGACTTAATGGCCAAGTGATATGAGAGAGCCCCAACATGAACCTATGGTAGAAATTGGCAAGAACCAAAAAGCTGCAAAGCTCTATTAGTGTAGTTGGGGTTGGCCAATCCTGAATGACTTGTATCTTGGATGGGTCCACATGTATAGCCTGCTCATCAATGATATATCCCAAATATTGAACTTGGGCCAGGCCAAAGGTGCATTTCTCCAAGTTAGCACACAACTTGTGTTGTCGCAAGGTTTGAAGGACTAGTTGAATATGGTGGAGGTGCTCTTCCCAAATGTGGGTGAATATCAAGATGTCATCTAAATACACCACCATGAATGCATTGGTGAAGGGTCCAAGATTTCGTCCATCAGTTTCATGAAGGTTGTAGGGGAATTTTCCAATCTGAATGGCATGACCAACCATTCGAAAAGGATCTCCTTGGATTTGAAGGAAGTCTTCCATGCATCAGAGGGTTTGATTGGCACCTGGTGACAACTTGAATTCAAGTTAATCCTTCTAAAATATTTGGCCCCTTTGATCTGGACCAGAAGGTCATCAATATGCGGGATTGGGTACCTATTCCAGACAATGATCTTGTTCAACACTCGATAGTCAATATAGAGCCTCCAGGTCCCATCCTTATTCTATACCAATACAATCGAGCTTCCACAAGGTGATGAGCTTGGCCTAATGTGCCCTTTCTGCAATAGTTCCTAAATCTTTCTCTTGATCTCATCATTCTCTAGAACAGAGCGTTGATAGATTAGTCCACTGGGCAATGACGTGCCTGGGATCAGATTGATGGAGTGCTTGACCTCACAGTGCAGAGATACCCCTATGGGTGAGGTGAAAATACCCCTGTACTTCTCCATGACCTTGTCAATCTATTATTATTGTGCAGAGGAGCCCTGCCTGGAATCTGTGGCCACAATCTTCTTCTTGACCTGGGGGTGAACCATAAGGAAAACAAATTTCCTGGTCTGGGAAATGATCTTACTCCACTTGTTTGCAGTGATCAAAGAGATGGCGGTAGGTGGGGCTACCTCTAGTATCCTGTACAACTTATTATCCAAAGTAATAATCACAGAGTGAGGCCTAGAATCATATACAAGATGTCACTTCCACAAGTATGCTTGTCCTAACAATTATAAAAAAATTCAAGAGTAGAAACATCACATAATACCTCATCCGTGAAGGGCTTGATGCTATAGGGAAGGCGACACTACTGGCTGACGTGAAGATCTCGTCCTTGGTGAAGCCACCCGATGGTGTACGACTGTGGATGTGCTGTAGTCTTTAGGCCCAGCTGCTTCACAGCCTCTACTGAAATGAGGTTCTTTTGGCTCCCACTGTCGACAATTAACTACAGTAGAGAACCCTTCACCCACATTTGTGAGTGGAAGAGGCCTTCCCCTTTCTCTGGATCTTTAGGCTCAATACTATGGATCTTGGTGGTGGCTATGGTGGCACTGGGATTTGCATCAATGATTTGCTTCCCTTTTTCAATTCCCTTAATGGGTTATGATTTTGAGTCAGAACCTACGTTTGATTGAGAACCTTCATCTTGGCCACCAATGACTGCTTGGATCGACACTCACTTGTATTGTGAGTGGAGCTCTTATGGAACTCACATCATTTTCCCGTGTTCTTCTTTGTCTTTGCGGTGTTGTTCTTTATTTGCGGCTCCAGTGGCAAGTATTGGGTAGCCCCGCCTTGGTTCGGTCCTTTGTTATGTGTTTTGGGGCACCTTTTCCTTGCTTTGGATTTACAGATCCAAAGTCCCACTTCTTCTGTTTAAACTTTTTCTCAATCTTGACAGCATACCAATACACCGTGTCAAGCAAGGAAATGTCCAAGAACTCAATCTTGTCCTAGATGTACTTGGGTAGATAGCCACAATACTTGAGTACCAAATGCGCTCAATATCCTTGATACCCAACTTCGTGTGAAGGGTATGGAAGATATTTGTGAAATCTAGCACATCTTGGTCCCTTCCTTGTTGTAGCGTGGTCCACTTTATGTATTTATCTTCATAGCTCCCGACAGGGTAATATTGTTCCTTGATGGCATATAAGAAAGAATTCCAAGTGGGTACGATTGAAAATAGTGAGGGTTCACTCTCATCCTTTTGTTCACAGTAGGTTTCCCACCAGTCCGTAACGTGTGGGGCATTTTTGAGAAGTGCAAAAGAAATATTTTCCCGATTGGAAAAGTCATGAATTGAAAAATATCCTTACAATAGATTTAACCATTTATCTACAACATCTGCATCTATCAGGCCTTCGAATATGGGAATATCTAAGTCAATTTGTACCTTAAAAGGAGTGGCTCCTCCAGAGTGGCTTTTGGATGAAGATGTGTCACCTGTGGGTAGCCGTCGAAGGATCTGGACAAAGTTATCCATAATCGCATCCCTCTATAGCTCGAGGGCTTCCTTGAGCAACATTTTGAAAGGATCTCCTGCCCCCTCCTCTTTCTTTTCTTCCAAGGGTTTTACGGGGCTGATCTTGCAATGGTTCAACTAGATCAAGCCCTAACTCCTTATACCTTGAACTCGTTAGGGACACGCAAAGAAAAACAAAGAAAGAGCAGAATACTCTGATACCATTGATCTAAACTTAAACATGAACGCAAAAAATTATAGATATAATCATAAACATAGAGATGTAATAGAAAAAAACTTCATTTCATTAATAGAAAAATACTGAACTATGCTTACAAATAGAATGGAAATAAGATAGCTCGGGTGATGGTAGCTTATCTCTGAGAAGAGATGTGGCGGCTACATGCCTCTAAAATGTGTTACAATGAGGATCAAGGCCTATTTATTATTGGAAAACATGAGAAAACCCTAAATAACTAAAACACTAACCCTAGGAGATGTAACACCAAGAGTTTGTGGGCCCCGTTGGCACTAGTTATGAAGCCAACTTCCCGAGGTCATAAATTGGTCATATTATCTTCATTTGGCACGTATGATACCTTCATGGAAATGTCTCATCGAGTACTACAGGTTTTGTCGCAGGCCCTTTCCTATGGTTTTGGGCCTACTGCGGACACCAAAAAGACGCTGTTTAGGTGGTCAAAAGTGCTTCGAATGTTCAGGACCTAGAAAGATGCTAAAAATAGTAAATCTGGAAATGAACAAGGAAACAGATAAAACTGACTAGGGGGTCTAGGTGGAATAGGCAGGTGGCCACCATTCTACACCTGGATCATTCCTCCCCCTTTAGGAAGAAATGGTCCCCATTGCATGCAAAGCCTCCATGAGGTGAGGAAATTTTTGTTGAACCTTGTTTGTGATGAACCACTGGCCTTTGTGAAAGAGTTGGCTTGCTTTGACAACTCGATATAACTGTATCCTCTATTGGAGAGTGTTCTTGATCTATGTGTCCATGATCTGATAAGTTGTGGTATGTTCCATGCAGTCCGGGTCGAGCTCTATTGGTGTGAGTTGTTCTGCAAAGTCAAATGTGTCCAACAATGGTGGAAAGTATGGCTGGAGGTGATCTACATTGAACATTGGGTACAGGCAAGGAATGGTGGGATGCTAAATTCAAAGGCATTGTCACCAACGAACTTGTTGATGGTGTGTGGCCCATATCAGAGTGGACGAAGCTTGTGGTGGGGTCTAACAAGGCGTTCCTTCTACAAATGTAGCCAAACTTTGTCGCCCACCTGGAACTTGTACGACACTCGATGTTGATCATGGCACTGCTTGTACTTAGCATTGGATCTATTCAACATATCATGAACCTATTGGTGGATGTGTTGAATGCACTCAATGAAGCTACTATCCCTTTCAACTCTAGACTAAATGTGAGCTGAATCTACCTGAGCAGCTACCAATGGTACAACCAAATAAATGGGGCATAATGGCTCAAATTCCAGCCTTACCTGAAAGGGGTTGTGGCCTGTAGAGCTGTAGAGAGCTTTGTTGTAGCTGTGTTGGACATAGGGGAGACTTTTATGCCACGTGCGTGGATGATTCAAGTTGTACATGCGCAAAATGTATATGAGATTCCTGTTGACAACCTCTGTTTGGCCATCAGTTTGGGGATGGAAAGTCGTGGGCTTAGTAAGTTTTGTATCCAGCATCAACCAGAGAATTGACCAAAATGCACTCAAGAATCTACTGTCTTGATCTGAGACAATGGACTATGGATCCCAAAGTGTACCCACACTCTCTCAAAGAAGAGCTTAGTGGTGGCCTCTGCTGTGATACTCTTCATGTAGGCCGCCATGATGGGCCTCTTAGGGAATATGTCGACGGCCACAAAAACACAACTGTTGTCGTGCTTAGTAGAAGGAAGGGCCGACATGCTATCCATGGAGACAAATTCCCAAGGCCGCCTAGGAGTAGGTAGAGGAGTATACAAGCCTTGCTTCTTGATGGTTGGTCTGGCAATGGAGCAGGCGGTGCAAGATCTAATGTACTTCCCAACATCTTAATGAAATTTTGGCCAATAAAAGTACTTCTGCAATACTGCCACTATTTTCTCTTCTCCGAAATGTCGAGCGACTTGAATGCAGTGTGCCTCCCAAAAAATCTTGAAATGCTCACTTGAAGGAACAAACATGTGTCCTAGGTGGCATAACATTGCATCTTGAAGGTGAAAATTTGGAACTTGCTTCCCTTCCAGGAGTGTCTGGTATATGCTACCAAATTCTGGATTGCTCTTATAAAGATGCAACAACCTCGATGTCTCGTGCCCATAGGAGTCGAGCACAGGGATGAACACCATGACTAGTGGTCGGCTGAGGAAATGAATGATGTTATATGTGCTTCCCTTCTTATACTTAATGTTCAAATGGAACAGTTGCAGATAGGTGGACCATTTCTGATAGCGATTGTTCTGAAACTTCCCTTGTGTCTGTATGAAATGTGAAGGTCGGTGGTCCGTGTGGATGACCATGTCCTTCCCCAGAATGTAATGCTTCCATTGATGACAGGCCTGCACAATGGAATACATTTCATTGTTGTAAGTGGGGTACTTTTAGACTGTGTCTAAAAGTGTCTCACTATGGTAAGCCACTGGATGCCCATGTTGAGTAAGAACCACACCAATAGCATAATTGGAGGTATCTTTCTCAATATCAAATGGTTTTTGCAGGTCTTTTAATGTGAGCATAGTGCAGAACTGAGGCGATTCTTCAACTCAGAGAACAATTTTTGTTGGTTTTCCGACCAAAAAAACTTTTCTCTCACTCTTCCCTTAGAGACTTGACTTAAAGGCCAAGTGATATGAGAGAACCCCAACATGAACATATGGTAGAAATTGGCAAGACCCAAAAAGCTGTAGAGCTCTGTTAGTGTGGCTGGGGCTCACCGATCCCGAATGTATTGCATCTTGGATGGATCCACATGTACACCTTGCTCATCAATGATGTATCCTAGATATTGAACCCGGTCAGGCGAAATGTGCATTTCTCCAAGTTAGCACACAACTTTTGTTGTCGTAAGGTTTGAAGGACCTGTCGAATATGGTGGAGGTTCTCTTCCTAACTCTAGATGAAGATGACGATGTCAACTAGATACACCACCATAAATGCATTGGTCAAGGGTCGTAAGATGTCGTCCATTAGTCTCATGAAGGTTGCAGGGGCATTCATTAATCCGAATGGCATGACCAACCATTCAAAAAGGCCCTCCTTAGATTTGAAGGCAGTCTTCCACACTTCAGAGGGTTCGATAGGAAACTAGTGATAACCTGAATTCAAGTCAATCTTGCTGAAATATTTGACCCCTTTGAGCTGATCTAGAAGGTCATAAATTTGCGGTATTGGGTACCTATTCCGGGCAGTGATCTTGTTCATTACCCGATAGTCAATACAGAGCCTCCAGGTACCATCCTTCTTCTATACTGATACAATCAGGCTCCCACAAGGTGATGAGATTGGCCTGATGTGCCCTTTCTGCAATAGTTCCTAAATCTGCCTCTTGATCTCATCGTTCTCGAGAACATAGTGTCAATAGATCGGTCCATTAGGTAGCAGCATGCCCAGGGTAAGATTGATGGAGTGCCTTACCTGACAATGCAGAGGTACCCCTGCGAGTGAGGCAAAAATATCCTTGCACTCCTCCACGACGTTGTCCATCTATTGTTGTTGTGTAGAGTATCCCTACTTGGAAGCCGTGGCCACAAACTTCTTCTTTCCCTGGGGGTAAATCAAAAGGAAAATAAATTTCCTGGTATGGGAAATGATCTTACTGCATTTCTTTGCAGTGATCAAAGAGATGGTGGTAGGTGGGGCTACCTTTAATATCCTGTACAACTTATTATCCAAAGTAATAATCACAAAGCGAGGTATAGAATCATATACAACATGTCACTTCCATAAGTATGGTTTTCCTAACAATACATCACAAACTTCAAGAGGAGCAACTTCACACAATACCTCTTTCGTGAAGGGCTTGATGCTATAGGGAAGGCAACACTACTAGATGACGTGAAGATCTCGTCCTTAGTGAAGCCAACCAATGGTGTACGACTATGGATGTACTGTAGTCTTTAGGCCCAGCTGCTTCACAACCTCTGCTAAAATGAGGTTCTTTTGGCTCCTACTATCCATAATGAAATGCAGCGAAGAACCCTTCACCCACATCTGTGAGTGGAAGAGGCATTCGCCCTCCTTTGGATCTTGGTGGTGGCTATGATGGCACTGGGCTCCACATCAATGATCTGATTCCCTTTTTTAGTTCACTTATCGTGTTCTGGTTCAGAGTCGGAACCTACGTATCATTCAGAAGCCTTCAGCTCGGTCACTAGTGACTGCTTGGCCCAACACTCACTTGTATTGTGAGTGGATCAGGAACTCACACCATTTTCCCGTTTCCTTCTTCGTCTTCATGGTTTTATTCTTTACTTGCAACTTTGATGGGCTGTCCTGGTTAGCCCTACCTTGGCTCGGTCCTTTGCTCTGTGATTTCAGAGCACCATTTCCTTGCTTTGGATTTGCAGAACCAAATTCTTTCTTCTTCTGTGTAAACTTCTTCTCAATCTTGATAATGTACCAATTTGATGTGCCGATCGAGGAAATATCCAGGAACTCCATCTCGTCCTGGATGTACTTGTGTAGACAACCGCGGTACTTGAGCACCAAATTCTGCTCAGTATCCTTGATAGCCAACCTCGTGCGAAGGGTATGGAAAATATTTGTGAAATCTGGCACATCTTGGTCCCTTCCCTACAGTAGCATGGTCCACTTTATGTATTTTCCTTCATAGCTCCCGAAAGGGTAATACTGTTCCTTGATGGCATATTAGAAATAATTCCAAGCGATTTTGACTGAAAACAATGAGGGTTCACTCTTGTCCTTTTGTTCACAGTAGGTCTCCCACCAGTCCTTGATGTGTGGGGCAACTTTGAGAATTGAAAAAGTAATCTTTTCCCGATTGGAAAAGTCATGAACTAAAAATATCCTTCCAACAAATTTAACCATTTATCCATGACATCTACATCTATCAGGCATTCGAATATGGGAATATGAAAGTTAACTTGTACCTTAAAAGGAGTGGTGCCTCCAAAGTGGATGTTGGATGAAGATGCATCACTTGTGGGTAGCTTTTGAAGGATCTGGGAAAATTTATCCATCATCGCATCCCTTTGTCGCTCGAGGGTTTCCTCGAGCAAAATTTTGAAAGGGTCTCTTGCCCCCTCATATTTCTTTTCTTTTGCCATGGGAGGTCATCGGGTTTTGCGAGGCTGATCTTGCAATGATTCAACTAGATCAAACTGTAACTCCTTATACCCTGACCTTGTTGGGGACATGCAAATAAAAAGAGAGAAAGAGCAGACTGCTTTTTGAGCTGCCTTTTTGTCTAGATTTTTATGATTCTTATCAGATAATTATATGCTTGTGACTATGGTTTTAATCATTGTTATCTTATTAAGTTGAGAGTTAGAGGCATTCAAAGGCAATATCTATTAAATTATGAATTCTTCTTGTTGATTAATTTGAAGAATGTTTTGTGTAAAAATCAATAATAATATGCCTTCTTAGTGGCAAATGAATAAGTCACATACTAATAGTTTTCATACCAGTAGTGAACGAATGCTTCCTAAAACACATTTGATTACGGATTCATCTCATGAACAAAAGAAACAACTTGAATTCAATAACAAAGATTGAGAACTACATTTTTCACCTTTTTGCCGAGTCTCAAGATGAGATTGTGTGCAAATATTGATGGACAACACCCACGCAATGTCATTTTTATGGTAATGGCCATCATTCGTGAATTACTATAATCGTTGTCAAGGAATCCTGGAAAGAAATTGTACATAATATTGTTGTATCAATGCTTGATCCTAAAGTAACAATTGCCAAGAAATGCAACTATTTTCCCCGTTGAATTTTCCACTGGAACTACTCGTACGACACTATGGTATGAGGAATTGTTGTGGCAACATATTCTTGGATGGTCTAGTTAAGAATCAACGTCTTCAGAAAAATATTATTACTCCAATAGCAAAGGTAGAAAAATCCTAAGACTTTTACCGTACCCATTCAACATCCTAGCATCTTAAGCGGTGGTGATTTCTTCAAATAGTTCAGTAGCAATGATTTGACCAAGGACAGGAAATTACATGATTGGAGATGTGGTTGCAGTTCGTATGCCCCTTTTGCATCTCTCAAACTTCCATATTAATGATTGGCTGGAACCCTCAAAGAGACAAATAACATTAGAGTCTCTCGATTGGGGTCACTCCCAAACATAACATTGGCAATCGATTTGAGCTTTGGCCGTGTTTTGCTGGGAGAGTTGCAATAGGTATATGGGTCCCAACTATGTCCCAGGCCAGAAGAATGATTTTTCAAAGGAATGTGATAAGGATGATGGTGGACTCAAGCTCACTAGCTATGCGTTGCCTTTGCTAGCAATGTGATTAAGTCAAATTACTTCCAGAAGCCGAGATTGCACCAACTCAAACTCAAAATTGGAAGAAAATCTTCTTGTTTTGATTTTAATTAATTTATATTAACCAAAAATCCTAAATTTATATGCTATGTAACAATTGATCCATTTAATTAGAGCAGCACTGCCACTATATAAGAGGGATTGCTATACACCGATAAAGGATCGTTGGGATCGCAAAAGAATGCTAGGCTACGTGGAAATTAAACCTGTACATTGTATTATTTGCACAATTTGGATTTCAATTGCGCGATGAGAGAAATTTGAGCCCAGTGGAATGATCCCTGGAGGGAACCACAGGAACCCAACATTTAATTAGTTATCATTCATGTAATTTGGTGTCAATAGCAACATGATTTTGCAATTAATTTATATTTTCCAGGCTATTTCAAATTTTTGAGATGGGGTGTTGATTTGGTTTTTACAGTAAGATCGAGCTGGTTGTTCGAGTCCCATTAGCCAGTTTTTTACCTAGACTACTTAGGATTTATTTACTCTATTACATTTTATTTCCGATTAGTGAGATTTAATTCACTGCATTTTATTACATGCTTGTGTAATTCATTTGACTGCGTTTTATTTCCTGAATTGTGTTGTGTGATTTAAACTCTGCTCTGCCGTTTCATGATTTTTTTTTTTTTTTTTTTGGATAAATACTAAATCTATTAATAAAGGAAAAAAATATAGTACAGTCAAGCCTGGAAACAGGCAGATCCAAGAGAAACAAGAGCATAGGCAGCCGGAAAGGATATGTAATCCACCTCGGCTCCTAGAAGCGAAGAGAAGAGAGAAGAACACAGCAGGAAGTAACTAGCAGAATCGGAGAACAAAACAAAGCATATGATTCTACCCAACATGGGAGGGATCAACTATGCGAAATTTTTTCCCTTTCTTTTTTCCAACTTTGACCCATTCAGGAGGGCACTGCTGAACTGGCGTGATTTGCAAACTGAGCTGGGTTGATTGAGAGATTTCCTTATCTGAATCCGATGTGGAGGATTCATGATTCCTTTTCTGGGAGCTTGGCTGGACAGAAAAATCCTCAGGAACAGCCGAGGGCGGTTCCTGCGCTGGTTTGGTCTCCATTTCTTCCTCATTTATCTCCTCTTCATTCGAGCTGAAATCGAAATCATCCATGGGGGGAGGGTCATGAGGCTTCCAGCTTTTGGATTTCTGCTTAGGATTGGCTTTCTTTTTTGGGGCAGGCTTCGCGGGACAAGAGCTCTGAAGGTGCCCTGTGAGATGGCAGATGTGGCAGCGGAAAGCTGTATTCTCGTAATCCAAGTGTTGAGTCCAATGAAAGTCTCCAATTTTGAGATTGATCTTGTCCGGAAGTCCTTTGCTTATGTTTATTTCTGCACATATTCTGGCAAAGGTGTATAGGCCCTTTTCCCCTCTGGAAATGTCTGTGTCTAGGAAGCGGCCTAGAGAATTGCCGATTCCTTGGAAAACTGCAAAGTGCCAAAGATGAGCTGGGAGATTAGGAAGTCTGACCCAGATTGGGAGCTTGGTAATGATTGCCGAAGATGGATCGAAGTCCGGGAACCAGGGGGTGAGGAATAAACCTGCTGAGCCCCAAAACCAAGGCCCTGCTTTTAGAGCTTTTTGGTAGTCCTCCTCAAAAGCAAACACCGTTATGAAAAAGCCCTTTGAGCATAATAAAACCTTGCAGTTGTTGGTCTAGCTAGAGTGGATCCACTGGTAGAGATCTGCTGTCTGTGGCCACAACCCATTGAACCTGCAAATAATGCCATGCTCTGCAAACTGTTGGGTTTGCTCATCCAGTGATGGATGCACTATTTCAATGGAGGGAGTCTCCTCAAGTTTGTCCACCAGAAAAGGTTTGGGAGCCTGAACTGGTGGGACTGTCTTTTCCTGCCTCGGTGAATGGACATCATCCTTGTAGGAGAATGCCTTGGCTGAGGAAGACTTACCTGCCGCTCCCCCTCTCAATCGAAGGGAAAGGATAATGGAGGCATTTCTTTTAATGCTGTAGAAAGAAAGGGGGTGAAGATCCTCTAGTTGCTTACCTTCGTGGAGAAGTCGTTGAGCTGCAGAGGGAATTCCTAGCTTAAGTTGCAGCGCATGCATGAGGTCCCTCATGAGATCCTGAGAGCCTACCCAATGTAGCAGAGTTTTGCCTGAGAGAAGCTTGATTTGGATCTGAAACAAGGCATTCCAAAATGTTTCAACTCGCTCAGACATTTCGTCAAATAGTTCAGGCGCTAAGTCCAAACGTCTGAGTTTCGCAGAGCCCACTTTCACAGTGTTCCAGGAGAATAAATTTTGTGTAGCCACTTCTTGAATCACCTCGCGCACACCTTCGCTCCTCACAGGAATGATGGCCAGTGACTGCTTTGACCCTCCTTCTGGAAGCTCCACGATGTTCGTAGCAGCAGAGGCTTGCTTCGCTTCAGCCGGGGTGGAGTTTGAAATCTGGACCTCTTCTACTGTGCTCGCCATCATTTTCTGAAAGGCTGCACAAATCTGAGATTCGCGGCTTGGCCATGCGGCAAGATCTGTCACAAACAGAGGCCTGTGCAGCGATGCCCAGGGCTTGGGAGCCCTCGCGTGATCATTCAACTGCATGATTTTGTTGGATTTCAGGCTTTTGATGTGTTTGAGGATAATAATACCCACATGCAAAGAGTTCTCCGGTCCGCCATGGCTATCGAAAACACCGATGAAAGCACCGAAGGGAGAAATTGCAGCCGGGCTATGGTCCTCCATCAGTCGTAAGGGAGTCGGGATCCTGACTGAAATATGTCTTTCCATGCAAAACCCACCGCCATCGCCTACCAGCTTCGTCTCTGGTTGATTGAGAACTTCATTGGAAAGAACATGGAAAAAACCGTAAAGATTGAGGCCTTGACTGTGGAAGACGCTCACGAGCCTGCGCTGTCGCGGCACTTCGTACTGCCCTTGAGCTTCAAGTAGAGATCGATGGAGGGGCTTGACGGTCCTCTGCCTGCCTCTCTCCGAGAACTTGATGAACAGATCTTTGATGTCCCCGGGCGGGCTCAGGGCATCAGAATCAAACCTGCGAATGAAGCCGACGCGAACCCTCATTTCTCCCATCGATTCCGAATCTCTCTGTGCCCCCCCCGTTTCATGATTTCTTAATTGCATAGGTTTGATAAATTTAATGACAATTTCATTTTAGGATTTATTTATGTTACAGTAATTATATTAAAAATAGAATAGACTTAACAAGTGCTTCTTTTCTCATTTTCACTAATAGCCCTGTTCTCTTTATTATATAACATAACATATTTTTAGTCTGCAGGGATTCAAGATGGGGACAAAAATAGTATAAGAGAAATACGGATTTCATTTGATTTTCCATTCATATTGTTTGGCACTTATAAGCAACATAAATCATTACATGAAATTTATCTTGGTGTTTTAAGAAAACAACATTTATTCAAATATCAAGATTATTTTGAGTACATTTTTAACATAAGTAAAGTGTCCAATAACTTGAAGATATCCTCGCTCAATAATTTAAATTTTGGGTTGAATACTGCCATGCACATATGATTCCTTTCCAACATCATTCGAAAGAAGCATTTTAAGTACAAATTTTAAAATAGTTTGAAATTGAAATTGTTTCATGCTTTCATATTTGCAGCATAGCTGTAGTTTTTTAAGAAGCTTTTCATTCTTTATTTGTTGCAGTGTGTTTACTTTGGAATGTCTTTTCTTGAATGATTTCCTTTTCGAATTGTTTTTAGGATTTTGATCTTACAAATCCTTGAGGTCATACTCTAGCATATATTGTGCTATGTCTCTAAGTCTTCCGACCCTGAATTGAGAATTTAAATGTGGGTGTAAATCTAGCATTTATACCTCCCAACATTTTGGTGTTGTTTCCTAGAAGGTGTTGTAGGATAAGGCCTCATGATTTGTATGATTTTTTTTCGCAATTAAATTTTTAGATTAATGAGATTCCCCTTGCTTGCTGAAGCATATAGGACAATATTTCCAGAAAGCTCACAGGCCAGGTTTTCTTTACTGCAAATGAGTAATTTTCTTCACTGCAAAGTGTGGTTGTTTTTTTCACTGCGATTGAGATTAATTGATTTATTTTTTTCTTCTTTTACTATCACAGGGAAACTAGAGGGCGGAGATGACGGTAAGACATGAGTGAAGAGCCATGTATTCGCTTTTGTTTGGGTCACTCCAAATTTTGGTTGTTCGAGTAAACAAATATTTCAAGTTTGGTGCTAATAAGACTTTCCAGCTAGCAAGAAAATGTCAAGAAGTGTGATGCTATTGCAAGAATTATCTCAAATTCTAGTAGAAGTTGGGGTCTTTACTTCACAGAAAGATCACATTTTGGAACCAATCATAGAAAGGTCTATTCCTCTAAAAGAGAAGATTCATGAAGATTCGAAAGATCTTCCTAAGGAGACCGAGAAGTTGTCGATCATGCATGCTGAGGAGAAACCATTCGATGCAGAACATCTATCTGATTCGGCCTGCACTTTAGAGGATAAAAAAGGAAATGTGGAGGATTTGCACGATGCACTGGGTTTTGCCCATGAATCAAGTAGCAAAGAGTATATGGATCCCATAGATCTTGGTTCCAAATGATTGTCAATATCCACTCCTCCTTTATCATTTGGCAGTTTGTAGCATCGCATCAGTTAGTGTAGCTGGTACCTCATGTTCTGGAATTTTCTCGTATATACTTTTCAAATTTGAACGAGTATAATTATCCTTCTATTGCACACGTGGATGCATTAGAAGTACTCATATACCTAAAAAGGAGTCTTCTATTTTTTAGGGTAAAGTATGGTAGGAGAATAAATTAATTCCATGAATAAAATATGTTACAATAATACTATTAGGGTTTTTATTTTCAATGTATTGCCATTGAAACTACTTTTGATCCATATTAGTTGTTAACACACACATCTGTGACAAATCTTGTTGAGTATGATTCACTCTAATACCTCACGATTCTGCAAAAGTAACCATGATTAATCACTCTAATGAGTTGTCATCTAAGATATATTTTTCAGTTTCCCTTAGAAGGTACTATTGGAGAGCCCCCTATGGTGGACCACTTAAAATATCATAATGAGTTGTTCATGAGAACACTAGCATTGCTAACTCAAAGAATCTTTTAGTCATTAAATGGGATATTTTTAAGTCTTTAGAGTAGAGGAACTAGCGAGTAATGATTAGTTATTAAAAACTTTTCATGCCATCCCATACTCTTAAGAAGTAGATCTAACTCCCCACTTATTAGGTAACCTTTAAGGTTAATAATAATAAGAGTTTACAAAAGATTTATTTGAGGATAAGAGGTCTTGTGATGAGCTGACATACCACGCTCATGGGACCTAACATGCATGACATTACTCATGCTGGTAACCAAGCCAAAGTAATGGATTTCAACCAAAAGCTGGAAGACATGAGGTCTCATCACGAGCTGACCTGATCATCCATGTTACTTCTTGTGAGTGGCACTTCCATTAGCTGGTTACCAAGCCAGGACAATGACCTTCATCTAAAAGTTAGATAAGCTAACTATGAATTTATATCTAGTAAGTGGGACACAAAAGTTTCGCTAGGTTAAAAGCCATCCTTGCCAAGGTTATGGACACCTGTGGGCAATAGGGCCATGCCTATGGTATTAAAGTTAATTTCATACTAAGATTTACTCGGTTATCCTTCCCTTTCCCTGAAACTCATCATTTTAAATCTTGGAAAATGGTTTTAAGACAATTTGAACATGATGCTTTGAGGTCTATTTTTCAAAAATCATGAATCTTTAATGATGTGGTACCCTTAGTGAAGGTAATTATTTGTACTGATTAACGAAAAAATTAGTATTGAACTAGGATGACAACAAAATGTAGAGTGTTCAATAAAGAGGTTGCTGATTGGTCCAAGAAAGTGTCATATTACTTTCCCTTTTCTTGCATTATAACTCATTTTAATTAGAGTGATAAATTACTCAATGATGACTACTCACAAGGTGTTGTTTGAAAACCATGCGTATTGATTGTGGTTGTCTCTAAATACATGCTACATAGTCTAGGTACAAGATTGCTATAGTAGGCGTGGAATCTTGTGGTAGTCTTCTTAAAATTGCAGCTTTTTAGAAAAAAATTGATTTTTATTATAAGACTCTGGGAAGAAACAAAACAAGGAGTTCATTTGGAACAAACAACAGGTATGTGCAATACTCTTTTCTCCATAATGCCTACTTTCTGTACCTGATCTTGTTACATTCCTACTTTTGATAAGAGCTGTAACATGGTTTTAGTGGGAATTGTAATAGTTATGTTACAGGCTAATGAGTGCTTTAAAATACTAGGCATCTTCATATTTACTTGTTGAAATTTTTGTTGACACTCTTATCGAAATCATAGTTTTATATTTAAACATTTCCCCTGCTTTCTTTCATGGTTTCATCATTTAATGGTTTAGCTTGCATGAGGACGTGCAATAAGATCAACGTGGGGGGACGTTGAGCTGCATTTTTGTCCAGATTTTTACGATTCTTATCAAATAAATCTATGCTTGTGACTAGTGTTTTTAATCATTATTAACTTATTAAGCTGATAGTTAGAGGCATTCAGAGGCAATATCTATTAAATTATGAATTCTTCTTGTTGATTAATTTTAAGAATGTTTTGTGTAAATGGCAATAATAATATTCCTTCTTGGTGGCAGATGAATAAGTCACATAATAGCAGTTTTCATACCAGCAATTCAGGAATGCTTTCTAAAACACATTTGAGTACAGATTCATCTCATGAACAGAAGAGACAACTTGAATACAATGACAAATATTGAGAACTACATTATGCACCTTTTTCCGAGTCTCAAGATGAGATTGTGTGCAGAGATCGCTGAACAACACCCACGCAATGTCATTTTATGGTAATGGACATCATTGGTGAATTTCTATAATCGTTGTCAAGAAATCCTAGAAATAAATTGTACCTAATATTGTTGTATCAATGCCTGATCCTAAAGTAATAATTGCCAAGAAATGCATTATTTTCCCTGTTGATTTTTCCACTAGAACTAGTCGTATGTCACTATGGTATGAGGAATTATTGTGGCAACATATTACTTGATGGTCTAGTTAAGAATCAATGTCTTTAGAAAAATATTATTACTCCAACAACAAAGGCAACAAAATCCTAAAAATTTTACCGTACCCATTCAACATCCTAGCATCTCAAGTGGTGGTGATTTCTTCAAATAGTCCAGTAGCAATGATTCGACCAAGGATAGGAAATTGCATGATTGGAGATGTGGTTGCAGTTCATATGCCCCTTATGCATCTCTAAAAATTCCATTTTAATGATTAGCCAAAACCCTCGAAGAGATGAACAACATCAAAGTCTCTCGATTGGGGTCACTCCCAAACATAGCATTGGCAATCAATTTGCGGTTTGGTCGTGTTTTGTTGGGAGAGTTGTAACAGGTATATGGGTCCCAACTATGTGCTAGGTCAAAAGAACATTTTTTCAAAGGATTGTGACAAGGATGATGGTGGACTCGAGCTCGCCAACTATGCGTTGCCTCTGCCAGCAATGCGATGAAGTCAAATTACTTCCAGAATTCGGGATTGCACCAACTCAAACTTGAAATTGGAAGCAAATTGTCTTGTTCTGATTTTAATTAATTTATATTAACCAAAAATCCTAAATTTATATGCTATGAAACAATCGATTTGTTTAATTAGAGCAGCACTACCACTATATAAGAGAGATTGTTGTACACTGATAGAGGATCACTGGGATTGCAGAAGAACGCTAGGCTATGTGGAAATTAAACCTGTACATTGTATTATTTGCAGAGTCTGGATTTCAATTGTGCCATGAGAGGAATCTGAGCCTAATGGAATGATCCTTGGAGGGGACCACTGGAGCCCAAGATTAATTATTTAGCATTCATGTAATTTGTTTTCAGTAGCAATATGATTTTGCAATTAATTTATATTTTCCTGACTATTTCGAATTTCTGAGATGGGGTGTTGATTTGGTTTTTACAGTAAGATCGAGCTGGTTGTTTGGGTCCCATCAACCAGTTTTTTACCTAGACTACTTAGGATTTATTTACTCTATTACATTTTATTTCCTGTTAGTGTGATTTAATTCACTGCATTTTATTACATGCTTGTGTAATTCATTTGACTGTGTTTTATTTCTTGAATTGTGTAGTGTGATTTAAACTGGCACTTAATTGCATAGGTTTGATAAATTTAATGCCAATGTCATTTTAGGATTTATTTTTGTTCTTGTAATTAGATTAAAAATAGAGTAGACTTAACAAGTGCTTATTTTCTCATGTTCACTAATTGCCCTTTTCTCTTTACTATATAACAAAACATATTTTTAGTCTGCAGGGATTCAAGACGGGGAAAAAAATAGTGTAAGAGCAATAAGGATTTCATTTGATATGCCATTCATATTGTTTGGCACTTATAGGAAAATTAAATCGTGTTTTAAGAAAACAACATTTATTCAAATATCAAGATTAGTTTGAGTACATTTTTAACGTAAGTAAGTGTCCAACAACTTGAAGATATCCTCGCTCAATAATTTGAATTCTAGGTTGAATACTGCCATCCACATATAATTCCTTTCCAGCATCATTCAAAAGAAGCATTTTAAGTACAAATTTTAGAATAGTTTGAAATTGAATTTGTTTCATGCTTTCATATTTGCAGCGTAGCTGTAGTCTTTTAAGAAGTTTTCCATTATTTATTTGTTGCAGTGTGTTTACTTTGGAATGTCGTTTCTTGACTGATTTCCTTTTCGATTTTTTTTTAGGACTTTGATCTTACAAATCCTTGAGGTCATATTTTGGCATATATTGTGCTACGTCTCTAAGTCTTACGACCCCGGATTGAAAATTTAAATGTGGGTGTAAATCTAGCATTTATACCTCCCAACATTGCTCTGATACCACTTATCCAAACTTAAACAAGAATGCAACACCTTACAGATATAATCATAAACAAAGAGATGTAGCATAAAAACACTTCATTTCATTAATAGAAAAATACTAAACTATGCTTACAAATAGAATGGAAATAAGATAGCTTGGGCGATGGTAGCTTATTTCTGAGAAGAGATGTGGTGACTAAATGCCTCTGAACTGTGTTACAATGAGGCTCAAAGGCCTATTTATTATTGGAAAACATGAGAAAACACTAAAAAACCAAAACTTTAATCCCAAGAGATGTAACACCAAGATTTTGTGGGCCCTGTTGGGGTTAGTTGGGCAGTCAACTTCCTGAGGTCATAACTTGGTCATATTATCTTCGTTTGGCGTATATGATACCTTATTGGAAAGGTTTCACCAAGTACTATAGGTTTCACCATAAGCCCTTGCCTATGGATATGGGCTTGTCACGGACCACAAAAAGATGTCGTTTAGGGGGTCAAAACTGCTCCGGAAGTTTAGGACCCAAAAAGCTGCTAAAAATAGTAAATGCTGAAATGAACAAGGAAACAAATGAAAGTGACTAGGGGTCTAGGTGGAATAGGTAGGTGGTCACCAATATCCACCAAGATCATTCCTCCCCCCCTTAGGATGCAATGGTCCCCATTGCATGCATAACCTCCATAAGGTGAGGAAATTTCTATTGAACCTAGTCCCTGGTGAACCACTTGCCTTGGTGAAAGAGGTTGCCTACTTTGACAACTCGAGATAAATGTATCCTATGTTGGCGATTGTTCTTGATTTGTGTTTCCATGACCTGATCATTTGTGGCCTATTCCATGCAGTTCGGGTCGAGCTCTATTGGTGTGAGCTGTTCTACATTGTCAGATGTGTCCATCAATGGTGGAAAGTATGGCCGAAGGTGATCTACATTGAACACTGGGTGCATACCAAGGAATGGTGGGATGCTGAGCTTGAAGGCATTGTCATTGATGACCTTGGTGATGGTGTATGGCCCATATTGGAGTGGGGGAAGCTTGCGATGGGGTCTAGCCAGGCGCTCCTTCTACAAATGTAGCCAAACTTTATTGCCCACCTGGAACTTGTGCGACACTCAATGCTGATCATGGCGCCACTAGTACTTAGCATTGGCTCTGTCCAATATATCATGGACCTGTTGGTGGATGTGCTGAATGATCTCAATGAAGCTGTTAGCCCTTTCAACTTTGGACTGAACGTGAGCCGAATCTACCTGAGTGGCTGCAAATGGTATGGCCACATCAATGGGGCATAATGGTTGAAATCCTAGCCGTACTTGAAAGGGGTTGTGGCTTGTTGAGTTGTGGAGAACTCTGTTGTAGCTGTGTTGGAAATAGGGGAGCCTTCCATCCCACATGCGTGGATGCTTTGAGTTGTACACGTGCATAATGTGTATAATCATCCTATTGACAAGCTCTATTTGGCCATTAGTTTGGTGATGGAGAGCCGTGAACTTAGTAAGTTTTGTATCCAACATCAACCAAAGACTTGACCAAAATGCACTCAGGAATCTACTGTCTTGATCTGAGACAATGGACTGTGGGATCCCAAAGTGTACCCACACTCGCTCAAAGAAGAGCTTAGTAGTGGCCTTTGCTATGATACTCTTCTTGTAGGCCACCATTATGGTAATCTTAGAGAATCTATCGACGACCATGAAAATGTAATCGTTGTCATGCTTAGTAGAAGGAAGGTCCAACATGTTATCCATGGAGATATATTCCTAAGGTTGTTTACGAGTAGGTAGAGGAGTATACAAGCCTTGCTTGTTGATGGTTGGTTTGGAAATGGCGCAGGTGGTGTAGGATCTAATTTACTTCCTAACATCCTGACAAAGTTTCAGCCAATAAAAATACTTCTGCAATATTGCCACTGCTTTCTTTACTCTGAAATGTCGAGTGACCCGACTATAGTGCACCTCCCAAATCATCTTGGCATGCTCAGTTGAAGGAACATAGATGTGTCCCAGGTGGCATAATTATGCATCCTAATGGTGAAAATTTGGAACTTCCTTCCCTTCGAGGAGTGTTTGTTATATGTTGCTGAATTTTGGATTGCTCTTGTAATAATGTGGCCACTCTGATGTCTCGTGCCCATAGGAGTTAAGCACAGTGATCAACGCCATGATTGGTGGTCGGCTGAGGCAATATATGGTGTTATTGGTGCTTCCCTCCTTATATTGAATGTTCAAATGGAACTGTTGCAGATAGGTGGACCATTTCTTATGGCGATCATTCTGCAACTTCCATCATGTTTGTATGAATTGTAGAGGTTGGTGGTCTGTGTGGATGACCATTTCCTTCCCCAGAATGGAATGCTTCCATTGACAGTAGGCTTGTATAATGGAATACATTTCTTTGTTGTAAGTGGGGTACTTTTGGACTGTGTCTAAAAGTGTCTCACTGTGGTAAGCCATTGGATGCCCATGTTGAGTAAGAACCACGCAAATAGCATTGTCAGAAGCATCTGTCTCAATCTCAAATGGTTGTTGCAGGTTTGGTAATGTGAGCAATGGTGCAGAATAAAGGCAATTATTTAACTCAGAGAACACTTTTTTTTGGGTTTTCGACCAAAAGAAATTGGCTTTCGCTCCACCCTTGGTGACTTGACTTAAAGGGAAAGTGATATGAGAGAACCCCAACATGAACCTATGGTAGAAATTGGCAAGACCCAAAAAGTTATGGAGCTCTGTTAGTGTGGTTGGGGCTGGCCAATCTTGAATGACTTGTATCGTAGATGGGTCCACATGTACACCCTGCTCATCAATGATGTATCCCAGATATTGAACTTGGGTCAGGCCAAAGGTGCATTTATCAAAGTTAACACACAAATTGTGTTGTCAAATGGGTTTGAAGGGCTTGTCGAATATGGTGGAGGTTCTCTTCCGAACTCTGGTTGAAGATCAAGATGTAATCTAAATACACCACCACCAATGCATTGGTGAAGGGTCACAAGATGTCATCCATTAGTCTCATGAAGGTTTTAGGGGCATTCGTCAATCCAAATGACATGACCGACCATTCGAAAAGGCCCTCTTGGGATTTGAAAGCAGTCTTCCACACATCAGAGGGTTCAATAGGCACCTGGTGATATCCTGACTTCAAGTCAATCTTGCTGAAATATTTGGCCCCTTTGAGTTGGTCCAGAAGGTCATCAATCCGCGGGATAGGGTACCTATTTCGAACAGTGATATTTTTCAATGGCTGATAGTCAATACAAAGCCTCCAGGTCCCATCCTTCTTTTGTACCAATACAATCGGGATCACACAAGGTGATGAGCTTTGCCTGATGTGACTTTTCTTCAATAGTTCCTGAATTTGCCTCTTCGTCTCATCATTTTCTAGAATAGAGAATCGATAGATCAGTCCATTGGGTAGCGACGTGTCTGGGGTTAGATCGATGGAGTGCTTGACCTGACAGTGTGGAGGGTCTCTTGTGGGTGAGGTGAAAATATCCCTGTACTCCTCTGCAACCTTGTCCATCTATTGTTGTTGTGCAAAGGATCCCTGCCTGGAAGCTGTGGCCACAACCTTCTTTTTTCCTTGGGGTGAATCATAAGGAAAATAAATTTCCTAGTCTGGGAAATGACCTTACTGCATTTCTTTGTTGTGATCAAGGAGATGGCGGTAGGTGGAGCAACCTCTGGTATCCTATAAAAATTATTAGCCAAAGTAATAATCACAAAGAGAGGTCTAGACTCATATACAACATGTTACTTCCACAAGTATGGTTGTCCTAAAAATACATCACAAATTTCAAGAGGAGAAACGTCACACAGTACCTCATCCATGAAGGGCTTAATGTTGTAGGGAAGGTGACACTGCTGGGTGACGCGACGATCTCATCCTTGGTGAAGCCACCGGATGGTGTACGATTGTGGATGTACTGTAGTCTTTAGGCCCAACCACTTCACGACCTCTACTGAAATGAGGTTCTTTTGGCTCTTGCTATCGACAATGAACTGCAGTGGAGAACCCTTCACCCACATATGCGAGTGGAAGAGGCATTCCCCCTCCTCTGCATCGTTAGGCTAAATCTTCTAGATCTTGGTGGTGGCTACGATGGCATTGGGCTTCACATCAATGATCTACTTCCCTTTGTCAATTCCCTTATCATGTTCTGATTCAAAGTTGGAAATTGCGTTTGATTCAGAGCCTTCAGCTCGGCCATGAGTGATTGCTTGGCCTGACACTCACTTGTATTGTGAGTGGAGCTTTTATAGAACTCACACCATTTTCCCATGTCCTTCTTTGTATTTGTGGTGTTCTTATTTACTTGCAGCTTTGGCTCGCTGTCATGGGTAGCCCCACCTTGGCTCAGTCCTTTGTTATGTGGTTTGGGGGCACCTTTTCCTTACTTTGGATTTGCAGATCCGAAGTCTCGCTTCTTCTATTTAGCTTCTTCTCAATCTTGACAGCGTAACGATACATTGTGCCAAGCGAGGAAATGTCTAGGAACTCCATATTGTCTTGGATGTACTTGTGTACATAGCTGCATTAGTTGAGCACCAAATGCCGCTCAGTATCCTTGATACCCAGCTTCGTGTGAAGGGTATGGAAAATATTTATGAACTCTGGCACATCTTCGTCCCTTCCTTGCCGTACCGTGGTCCACTTTAGGTATTTGTCTTTATAGCTCCCGAAAAATTATTATTGTTACTTGATGGTGTCTCGGAAAGAATTCCAAGTGGGTGTAGCTCAAAACAATGAGGTTTCACTCTCGTCCTTTTATTCATAGTAGGTTTCCCACTAGTCCTTGATGTGTGGGGCAGATTTGTGAAGTGCAAAAGTAATATTTTCCCAATTGGAAAAGTCATGAACTGACAAATATCCTTCCAATAGATTAACCATTTATCTATGGCATCTGCATCTTTTAGGCCTTCGAATATGGGAATATCGAAGTTAACTTGTACCTTAAAAGGAGTGGCGCCTCTTAAGTGGCTGTGGGATGAAGATGCATCACCTGTGGGTAGCCGTTGAAGGATTTGGGCAAATTTATCCATCATCGTGTCCTTCTATTGCTTGAGGGCTTCCTCGAGCAACATTATGAAAGGATCTCCTACCCCTTCATCTTTCTTTTCTTTCGCCATGGGAGGTCATTGGGTTTTGGAAGGCTGATCTTGCAATGGTTCAACCGGATCAAGAAGTAACTCCTTATACCCTCACCACGTTGGGGACATGCAAAGAAAAACAGAGAAAGATCAAATATCTTTGATAACACTGATCTGAACTTAAACAGGAACACAAAAAATTACATATATAATCATAAACATAGAGATGCAGCATAAAAACACTTCATTTCATTAATAGAAAAATACTGAACTATGGTTACAAACATAATGGAAATAAGATAGCTTGGGCAATGGTAGCTTATATCTGAGAAGATATGTGGTGGCTACATGCCTCTGAACTGTGTTATAATGAGGCTCAAGGGCCTATTTATTATTGGAACACATGAAAAAACCCTAAACAACCAAAATCCTAACCCTAGGAGATGTAACACCAAGAGTTGGTCATATTATCTCCGTTTGGTGCGTAGGATACCTTTTTGGAAATGTGTAATTGGGTACTACAATTTCACCATAGGCCATTACCTATGGCTTTAGGCCTGTTGTAGACCCCAAAAAAACATCATTTAGGGGGTCAAAACTGCTCCAAAAGTTCAAGACCCGAAAAACTAGTAAAAATAGAAAATGCTGAAATGAACAAAGGAACAGATGAAACTGACTTGGGGGTCTAGGTGGAATAGTCATGTGGCCACCAATATTACCTTGGATCATTCCTCCCCCTTTAGGAAGCAAAGGTCTTCATTGCATGTAGAGCCTTTATGAGGTGAGGAAATTTCTGTTGAACCTAGTCCCTGGTGAACCACTTTCCTTGGTGAAAGAGTTGGCCTACTTTGACAACACGATATAACTATATCCTATGTTAGAGAATGTTCTTGATTTTGTCTCCATGATTTGATCAGTTGTGGCCTATTCCATGCACTCTAAGTTGAGCTTTGTTGGTGTGAGCTGTTATGCAATATTAGATGTGTCCAACAATGGTGGAAAGTATGTCCAAAGATGATATACATTGAGCACTAGGTGCAAACCAAGGAATGGTGGGATGTTGAGATCAAGACATTGTCAATGATGACCTTGGTGATGTTGTATGGCCCATATCAGAGAGGGTGAATCTTGCGGTGGGGTCCAACAAAGCGCTCCTTCTACAAATGTAGCCAAACTTTGTTTCCCACCTGGAACTTGTGCGACACTCGATGCTGATCATGGTGCTGCTTGTACTTAGTATTTGCTCTATCAAATATATCATGGACCTATTGGTGGATGTGTTTAATGTGTTCATTGAAGCTGTTAGCCCTTTCAGCTTCAGATTGAATGTGAGTCAAGTCTACTTGAGTGGCTGCAAAATGTATGGCCACATCAATGGAGCATAATGGCTAAAATCCCAACCCTACCTAAAAGGGGCTATGGCCTGTTGAGTTGTGGAGAGCTCTGTTGCAGCTGTTTTAGACATAGGGGATACTTTCATCCCACTTTCATGGATGCTTCGAGTTGTACATGCATAGAATATGTATGATCATCTTGTTCACAACCTTTATTTGGCCATCAGTTTGGGGATGGAAAACTGTGGACGTAGTAAGTTTTGTATCCATCATCGACCAAAGACTTGACCAAAATGAACTCATGAATATGCTGTCCCAATCCGAGAAAATGGATTGTGGGATCCCAAAGTGTACCCACACTTTCTCAAAGAAGAGCTTAGTAGTGGCCTTTGTTGTGATACTCTTCTTGCAGGCCGCCATGATGGTCATCTTAGATAATTTGTCAATGACCAAAAAATCACAATCATTGCTTTGCTTAGTAGAAGGAAGGCTCGACATGTAATCCATGGAGACAGATTCCCAAGGCAGACTAGGAGTAGGTAGAGGAGTATACCGACCTTTCTTCTTGATGGTTGGTTTGGAAATGGCATAGGCGCTGAAAGATCTAATGTACTTCCTAACATCCTGATGAAGTTTCAACTAATAAAAATACTTCTCAATATCGCCACTATTTTCTCTACTCTAAAATGTCCAGTGACCCGACTGTAGTGCACCTCCCAAATAATCTTGGAATGATCACTTGAAGGAACAAGGATGTGTCCTAGGTAGCATAACAGTGCATCCTGAAGGAAAAAATTTGGAACTTGCTTCCCTTCTAGGAGTATCTGGTATAAGCTACCGAATTCTGGATTACTCTTGTAAAGTTGAGACCACCCCAATGTCTTGTGCCCTTAAGAGTCAACCATAGTGATTAGCGCCATGACCAGTGGTCGACTGAGGAAAGCAACGACGTTAATGGTGTTTCCCTTCTTATACTTAATGTTCAAATGGAACTGTTGCAGATAGGTGGACCATTTTTGATGGTGATCGTTCTGCAAATTTCCTTATGTCTATATGAATTGTAGAGGTTGGTGGTCTATGTGGATGACCATTTCCTTCCCTACAATGTAATGCTTTCATTGACGGAAGGCTTGCACAATGGAATACATTTCTTTTTTGTAAGTGGGGTACTTTCATATTTTGTTTGAAAATGTCTCACTATGGTAAGCCATTGGATGCCCATGCTGAGTAAGAACCACACCAATAACATAGTCGGAGGCATCTGTCCTAATATCAAATGGTTGTTGCAGGTATGGTATTGTGAGCTCTGGTGCAGAAAAAAGGAAATTATTCAACTCAGAGAATGTTTTTTGTTGGGTTTCCAACCAAAAAATCTTTACTTTCGCTCCGCCCTTGGTGACTTGAATTAAAGCCCAAGTGACATGAGAGAACCCCAATATGAACCTACGGTAGAAATTGGCAAGAACGAAAAAATTGCAGAGCTCTGTTAGTGTGGTTGGGGTTGGCCAATATCAAATGACTTGTATCTTGGATGGGTCCACATGTACACCCTGTTAACCAATGAAGTATCCCAGATATTGAACCTGGGTTAGGCCAAAGGTGCATTTCTCCAAGTTAGCACCCAACTTGTGTTGCTGCAGGGTTTGAAGGACCTGTCAAATATGGTGGAGGTGATATTCCAAACTTTGGGTAAATATCAAGATGTCACCTAAATACACCACAATGAATGCATTGGTGGAGGGTCACAAGATGTCATCCATAAGTCTCATAAAGGTTGCAAGGGTGTTCGTTAATCTGAATGGCATGACAAACCATTCAAAAAGGCCCTCCTTGGATTTGAAGGCAGTCTTCCACACATTAGAGGGTTTGATAGGCACCTGGTGATAACCTGAATTCAATTCAATATTATTGAAATATTTGGCCCCTTTGAGCTGGTCAAGAAGGTCATCTATCCACGGGATTGGGTACCCATTCTAGATAGTGACCTTGTTCAACGCTTGATAGTCAATACAAAGCCTCCAGGTCCCATCCTTCTTCTGTACCATTACAATCATGCTCCCATAATGCAATGAGCTTGGCTTGAGGTGCCCTTTTTGCAATAGTTCCTAAATCTGCCTCTTGATCTCATCGTTCTCTAGAACAAAGGGTCGATAGATCGGTCCATTGGGCAGTGGCGCACCTGGGGTTAGATCGATGGAGTGCTTAACCTGATAGTGGAGAGGTATCCATGTGGGTGAGTTGAAAATATCCCTGTACTCCTCCACGACCTTGTCCATCTATTGTTGCTATGTAGAGGATCTGCCTGGAAGCTATGGCTACAACATTCTTCTTGCCCTATGGGTGAATCATAAGGAAAACAAATTTCCTGGTCTGGGAAATGATATTACTGCATTGCGTTGCAGTGATAAAAGTGATGGTGGTAGGTGGGGTCACTTCCGGTATATTGTACAACTTATTAGCCAAAGTAATAATCACAGTGCGAGGTCTAGAACCATATACATAATGTCATTTCCACAAGTATGGTTTTCCTAACAATAGATCACAAACTGCAAGAGGAGATATGTCACACAATACCTCATCTATGAAGGGCTTGATGCTGTAGGGAAGGCGAGACTGTTGGATGATGCGAAGATCTCGTACTTGGTGAAGCCACCGGATGGTGTACAACTGTGGATATACTGTAGTCTTTAGGCCCAACCGCTTCATGACCTCTACTGAAATGTGGTTATTTTGGCTCCCACTGTCAACAATGAACTGTAGCATGGAACCCTTCATGCACATATGTGAGTGGAAGAGGCGTTCCCCCTCCTCTGGATCTTCAGGCTCAATCTTCTAGATCTTGGTGGTCGCTATGGTGGCACTGAGCTCCACATCAATTATCTTCTTCCCTTTGTCAGTTCCCTTATCAATTTCTGATTCAGAGTTAGAACCTATGTCTGATTCAGAAGCCTTCAACTCAGACACAAGTGATTTCTTGGCCCTACACTCACTTGTATTGTGAGTGGAGCTCTTATGGCACATACACCATTTTCCCGTGTCCTTCTTCATCTTCATGGTGTTGTTCTTTACTTACGGCTTTGACGGGCTGTCTTGGGTAGCCTCACCTTGGCTCGGTGATTTGTTCTGTGGTTTGTGGGTGCCTTTTCCTTGCTTTGGATTTATAGATCCAAAGTCCCGCTTCTTGTGTTTAAACTTCTAATCAATATTGATAGCGTACTGATATACCGTGCCGAGTGAGGAAATGTGCAGGAACTCCATCTCATCCTGGATATACTTTTGTAGACAACCACGATACTTGAGCATGAAATGCACCTCATTATCCTTGATACCTAGCTTCATGTGAAGGGTATGGAAAATATTTGTGAAGTTTGGCACATCTTGGTCCCTTCCTTGCCGTAGCATGCTCCACTTTATGTATTTATCTTCATATCTCCTGACAGGATAATATTGTTCCTTGATGGCATCTCAGAAATAATTCCAAGTGGGTGTGGCTGAAAACAACAAGGGCTCATTCTCATCCTTTTGTTTACAGTAGGCTTCCCACTAGTCCTTGACATGTGAGGTGGCTTTGAGAAGTGAAAAAGTATTCTTTTCCCGATTGGAAAAGTCATGAACTAAAAAAATCTTCTAATAGATTTAACCATTTATCTATGGTGTCTGTATCTATCAGACCTTCGAATATGGGAATATCAAAGTTATCTTGTACCTTAAAGGAGTGGCACCTCCAGAGTGGCTGCTGGATGAAGATGCATCGACTGTGGGTAGCCATCGAAGGATCTGGGCACCTATCATTGTGTCCCTCTATCGCTTGAGGGCTTCCTCCAGCAAAATTTTGAAATGATCTCCTGGCCCCTCATCTTTATTTTCTTCCGCCATGGGATGTCATTAGTTTTTGCGAGGCTGATCTTGCAATGGTTCAACTAGATCAAGCTGTAACTCCTTATAATCTGACCTCGTTGGGAACATGCAAAGAAAAATAGAGAAAGAGAAGACCGCTCTGATACCACTGATCCGAACTTAAACATGAACGCAAAAACTTACAAATATAATCATAAACACAGGATGCAGTAGGAAAACACTTCATTTCATTAATAGAAAAATACTGAAATATGCTTACAAACATAATGGAATTAAGATAGCTCGGGCGATGGTAGCTTATCTCTGAGAAGAGATGTGGTGGCTACATGCCTCTGAACTGTGTTACAATGAGGCTCAAGGGCCTATTTATTATTGGAAAATATGAGAAAACCCTAAACAACCAAAACCCTAACCCCATGAGATGTAACACCAAGAGTTTGTGGGCTTCGTCGGGGTAGTTGGGTAGCCAACTTCTCGGGGTCGTAACTTGGTCATATTATCTCCGTTTGGTCTGTACGATACCTTGTTGGGAAGGTCTCACCAAATACTACAAGTTTCTCTACAAGCCCCTGCCAATGAGCATGGTATTGCCGCAGATCCCAAAAAAACGCCGTTTAGGGGGTCAAAACTGCTCTGGAAGTTGAGGACCCGAAAAATTGCTAAAAATAATAAATGCTTAAATGAACAAGGAAACAGATGAAACTGATTGGGGGGTCTAGGTGGAATAGGTAGTTGGCCACCAATATCCATGTGGATCAATTTCATTCTTAAGATTGATTCCAATCAAGGAATTATTTTCCCTTTTTAGGGTTTTATTATAATTTTGATTGAGGGATTTCATGTTTCCACCCTTGATTTTAGCTTTGCTTTATTTTTCTCTTATCCATTTCTGTGCAATGCTGATTGTTTATGCATATTTTTATGTGCTACCTCTGAGTGCTTTCATGCTTTTTTTCTTCTAGTTTTGTTGTGGAATTTAACATGCCATTATTAGTATTATTTTCAACTTGATGGTCTCCAATTTTTCTACATGCCTTGTTATGCTTAGGATTGATTTTTCAGCATTTAACCACAATTTATGATGGCATTCTATCCCATCTCACATATATATCACATATTTAGTAAGACTTTTCCGTATGTGATTGTCCACATTTTCCTTAGACATTCTCTTGTCAATTAATTATCTTGGTTATAATTTCTTTATCTTATATGTCCGAGAACCATTTCATCTTTCAATTTTACCCCTTAAGAATTTATTTTCCCTTTTAAGGTCATTGTAGTTTCCTCTTAAGGATTTTCATATATACATATTGCCATGTTCTCTTGATGGAATTTTTTATTGGTCACACTATATGCGCCAATTATTGAGGTATTCATATATCTTAACTTAAAATTTCTAGTTCATAAGGGATTCAATTCTTGAGAGTCATGCTATTAGCATCTGTTTTGTTGATATAAATGTTTTAGTTGTGCCAATATTACAAGTAGATATGCACAAGGACCATTTCATCTTTCAAATTTACCCCTTAAGAATTTATTTTCCCTTTTAGTGCAATTTTAGTTGGTCCTCTTATTATATATATATTATATATATATATATATATTATATATATTTCTGTGTTCTCTTGATGGAATTTTTTATTGGTCAAACTCTATGCACCAATTATTGAGGTATTCATATATCTTAACTTAAAATTTCTAGTTCATAAGGGATTCAATTCCTGAGAGTCGTCATGCTATTAACATCTGTTTTGTTGATAGAAATGTTTTAGTTGTGCCAATATTACTAGTAGATATGCACAAGAACCATTTCATCTTTCAAATTTACCCCTTAAGAATTTATTTTCCCTTTTTAGGCCATTATAGTCTCCTCTTAAGGATTTTCATATAATAATGATATATTAATATTATATAAATGTGTTATCTTGATGGAACTTTATTGGCACATACACTCTTAGCACCAATTATTGAGGTTAGAAATAATATATTTATAATATATATAAGTGTTCTTGATGGAACTTTTTATTGGTCACACTCTATGCACCAATTATTGAGGTATTCATATATCTGAACTTAAAATTTCTAGTTCATAAGGGATTCAATTCCTGAGAGTTATGCTGTTAGCATCTGTTTTCTTAATAAAAATGTTTTATTTGTGCCAATATTACTAGTAGATATGCATAAGAATACTCCCTTTTGAATACCTCTAGTATTATGCTACACTATATTTGCATGATACTGGTTCTTAATCTTTTTTAAGCTAATTTTTGTGGTGTTTATATACCTTATAGTGTTTTTTATTTTATGTAGGAGCTGCATAATCCTAGCTTCTAGGGTCAAAGGCTTTCTTATATAT
>APFE031313899.1:67450-69950 GCA_000404065.3 Pinus taeda
CCTATACACACCTCTATATATCTATATGTTCTTTTCACATCATCCCCATCTCAGCTAGAAGATTCCTTCTATTATACATGTAATTTCTTCTGGACCACACTTCATATGAAACAATTTATTATAAGGTTTTTGTACCATTTTACTTTGGCTAATTAGCCCTTAAGAATTACCCAAGCCTTTTATAATGAGATGGTCTACCAAGTTTTCCTTCCATTATATCTCTTCCTCAAATAGAACAACAACACACATCATAATTATATGCAATTCTACAACTTACTTTCATATAATTATAAATATGTAATTAGTTATTTGGATTCTTTTGCCATTATGTGTTTAATTCTATCCTTAAGAAATTTAAACACATTTTAGAACTTACTAATTTTATTATCAGAGAACTACATTCCCCCTTGGATACGCTTGAATATTAATTCTTTTATGTAGTCTGTAACAACCGATTATTTAATATTTATTCTATTCTTACGCTTATGACACTACATTTTCCTTTATGTACTATATATTCTAAGATTCACTACCAAGTAAAGAATGAAAAATAAATCGATCTTTGCGCTTGCCATTTTGTATTTAAGAGGTACATATTCTATACAACTTCTGCATCATGTACAATATTCTTTGTAACTAGACTTATATCACAACTTACTTCAACTACATAATATTATACATGAACTTAAAGTAGTATTCCTATATGATTTTTTCTAGCATTTGTACATAAAATTCTTGATAATAATTTGATGCTATAGAAATATATAGATATATCTTTTCATTGTAGGCAATTTATATCTCACATCCTTTTTTGTGTAGTAGTTATTGCTGACTATTCCTATGTTTCTTGCCACATCTCTCTCTATCCAAACCAATCCATCGTTAACATGACTTGTTTGTATAGGGCATGTATTTAATATATAAGAGATCATCTTTCTCAGGTGAGTTGCTTGACTGTAAGGCACACGAGATTTATATAACGATAATAATTTGTCATAACCCATAATCAATATTGTATAACAAAGTAATCGAAAGATAAAGTCTCACTAGATGCATATCTCCCTTTTATGTCACATAGAGCAATCTACAATAGTAAAAAACTGTATATAATAGTATGCCATAAAGAATTTCCAACTTATATACTAATAGATACTTTAGTTTGTAACAAACTAATTTTATACCCCTTTTTTTCCCCTAAACTTTGTTGGATATTGTTCCTTTTCCTCTTCCTGATATTGCATCTATAATAGTTACTGCTACCCCCTTATATTCACCTTGTTTGGAGTTTAGGTTTAATTCCTTTCAGTAGTCTATTTTCGCCAACTTATATTACCTTCTTTAAGCTTCTTCCAACCATCTATATTTGATTGTTCTTTGTACTACCATGTTAACTTTAGAACCATGAATGGAATCACCTTTTCTATTATTATACTTTACTAACTTCAACTACAAGCCCAAGATGGCCTAAAGATGTTGTCTCTCTTCTATAGCAAATTTATGAATGGAGTAACATTGTTGTTATGTTATTGAGTTACTCGACACTAAAGAAAAATGCATAATATTTTAGCAGGCTCAACACTCTCATTACATCTCTCTCCTATTGTATAATGGTAGTACATTCTCTTTATTATATATATATATATATAATAATATATATATATATATATATATAATATATATATATAATATTATATATATATATATATATATAATATATAATATATATTTAGTACTTTGTTTTTCTATTTTATTGGTATAATTTCTAGACTAAAAATAGAGACATTGCTCCATTTAGCATAACTATCATCAACATGTGTCACATCCCCTCGTATCATCCCATTTCTTTGAGTCTATTTAATTGATCAGTGTATCCATTACTGCCCCCTTATCAATTTAATTTTCTTATTGCATCTCACCCTATTAAGGGTCTTTTAGGATATATACAATTGAACTCTTAATGCAACATGTTTTAAACTACCAAACCTAATGTTTCCTAATAATACAACTCTCATGTACTAGATATAGCAATAGAAAGTATCAAATTATTGATATCCCTCTTCTTCAACCTATTCAAGAATTGTTTTACTACTAGGTAGTTCTAGTTTTCAAGTCTTTTACTCCTTTCAACAATTATGATATAGAAGGTGGCTCTTCATCTTCTATTCACACTTAGGTCTGATCTAGCTAATGCTCATTCTTATATGATTGTAAACCAATACATTAGCTTATATACATAACATAGCTTCCACATTTCCTTCTCTGGCTGTGGTTTTCCCTTAGGGCTAGTTTTTCAATCTACAACTATGATACCATCTGTAATGTACCCAATTTTCACACCCAAAAAACAATTTCGTTAGCTATGTTTATTTTCTCTATAACATCATTTATATCAACCATTGTCCTTAAATGCTTGCATCTACTACTGAAGGCACTATCATGTTGTGCACCCTTCAGAGTTATATTACTAACTTAACAAGTTTTTTTTTTTTTTTTTTAACCA
>APFE031313899.1:74950-83347 GCA_000404065.3 Pinus taeda
TCAACAACCTCCTCCACAAGGTCAAGTATATGCTCAAAAGAGCAGACCCAATCTCCTTAACCCCAAGAAAAGGAAAAAGGGGAAGGGTAACCAGAACCAACAATATCAAGGTAATAAAGGTAGCTAAAGTCCACCACGCAATGCATGTTAGGGTCCTCAGCCTAATCTTGCAACCCAACAACAAGGCGGGTAGCCCAAAAAAAACAAAGGTCTTTGGGCAAACAAACCTTAAGCTTGTTGCAGTGTATATGGTCTTTATACTCATGAGTGTCACATTTTACCTTAGATGTGTCAAGTATGGGAAGCTCAAGAAACGACTTCTCGAGGACTGCAACCCATTACTGCTCCTCCCCCTCTTACTTCATCTCAACTGGAAATGCTTACCAATCCTTTTCCTCACTAAGGATATATTGTTTCCCAACTTACACCAGGTCAGGAAACTCAGCCAACTCCACCATCTAGTCACCATGATTATCAAATTCTCATGATGAATTCTAATGTGGTCAATATTGAGCAAGTCATCCTCTAGACTGGATCGCGCCAATACGACAAGCCCTTTGCTCAGTCAACGACTGAGTCCCAACCCAAAGTTTGCACTAAGCTTATATCGTCATCCATTGGTACCTTACAAATCCCTAAACCTGAGGTCAAGGTTATTCCAAAGATCCCCAAAGGACCATTATGTCTAAATGCTTCTTCTGCTAAAGCTACCCATACCTATAGCATAGTAGATGAATTAGCACAATCCCCTACTGCCATGTCAATGCTAAAAGTTATCCAGACGTGACCAACCCAACAAAAAGCTCTATAGTCTGCTTTAGGTGTTTTAGATCCCCAAGATGATCATATGATTGTATTTTATGTTTACAAGTTGGAAAATCCTCCCCTGCCTTCATCTGTTGCATTTCAAATACAACCTCTAATGGAAAAACCACTGTTCAGTGCTGTATCATAGACGAAGGCGCCTCCACCTGTGTGATGGATGTTAGTGTTTGGTGCTCGGTGTGGAGCCTGATTATCTTCTTTATTCATAGGTATTTGTTTAATCTAGATGTATACCGCAGGAAAAATGTACACCCTTCCACATGGGGGTTTGGGGGTAACGCCCTCAAAGCTAAAAAATAGATGTAAAATTGCCTTGTAAAATGTTGTAATTTCGTAGTCAATTTGAGTCGTTCATTAGGCAGATGATCTGACGGTAGAAGTTATGTTTAATTTAGGGTTTTTTCCCTAGAAGGTAACCCCTCGCTATATGAGGGAATTGTATTGCGGTTGTGTATATATGTGTATTCTGAGTGAGAAAGAGAGAGGAGATTGTGTGAGAGCGAAGAGGAAATTATAGTGGGTTTGCTGTGGGTTGTATCTCTTCATTTTGTTGGATAATATAAAAGGAAGGACTAGCTATTTCTTGGTGGACGTAGCCCAAATTGGGTGAACCACGTATATTTGTGTCTCTCTTTTTTTATGCATTTTATGTGTTTGTGTTTCTGCAATATTTTATGTGTTCCATTGCACTATAATATATAATTTTCTAAAAACTGGTATTAGAGCCAAAGGTCTATTTGGCTGATAAACTCACAAGAGAGAAGGGTTCCTGGTTTGAGTAGGAGAAATGGTGGAAGATGGTAGGTTTAGGGTAAAAAAATTTAATGGTCAAAACTACTAGCTGTGGAAGATGCAGATGGAAGATTATTTGTATAAGAAAGATATGTAACTACCATTGAGCAGAAATAAAAAAAGTTGATGAGTATGATTGAAACAAAATGGGATATTCTCGATAGAAAGGCATTTGAAACAATACGGCTATGCCTAGCGGCGTCGGTAGGCTTTAATATTTCAAAGGAAATGACTATTGAGGGTTTAATGTCAACATTGGTCAAACTATATGAAAAACCCTCGACCTCAAATAAGGTATTTCTTATGAAGCGTTTATTTAATATGAAGATATCAGAAGGTGGATTTGTTGTTGATCATTTAAATGAATTTAATACGATTTCCAGTCAGTTAAGTTTTGTAGGGGTAGCTTTTGATGATGAATTTAGGGTTCTATTATTTTTGTGCTCATTTCTAGAAAGTTGGAATGGTTTAGTTATGCCCATTAGTAAATCTGTCTCTGGATCTAGTACTTTAAAGTTTGATGATGTTGTCGGTGCAATCCTTAGTGAGGAAATGCGACGAAAAAGCTCTAGTGAGACATCAGGTAATGCTTTGACTACAAAGACCAGGGGAATAAAAATGGAAATAGGAAAGAGCCTAGGATATCACAGTAAGCCAAGGAAAGGCAGATCCAAGTCTATATCAGGGATAATGTGCTGGAAATGTAGGAAGAAAGGACACCTGAAGAAAGACTATAAGTCTCGGAAGGGAAAAGAAGGAGACACGCATCAAGAAAAAAATCATGAAGCAAATGTGGCAGGTGATGTGTTGCAAGATGCATTGATTCTTTCATTAGAAAATATTATTGATGGCTGGGTGGTAGATTCAGGGGCCTCATTCCATGCCACACTTGATATGAAAAATTTTCATGATTATGTTTAAGGATATTTTGGACAAGTTCATTTGGGTGATGATAAACCCTGTAGAATCATTGGAATGGGTAAAGTTTTCATAAAACAACAGAATGGAAACCAATGGCTATTGAAGGAGGTAAGGCATGTTCCATATCTGAAGAAAAATCTAATTTCAACAGGGCAGATGGGAGGTGTCGGCTATGTAACCACTTTTATAGATAAAACCTAGAAGATCACTAAAGGAGCCCTGGTAATAGCAAAGGGAGAAAAGGTTGGTACATTGTATTTATGCAATGGTATTTCTAATTATGTTAATGCTTTAACCTCTACAGGAGTAGATACAACATTGTGGCATCATAGGATCAGGAACATGAGTGAGAAGGGGATGCAAATTCTTCACTCAAGAAATTTGTTTCCAGGTTTGAAGCATGTTGATTTGGAATTTTGTGAGAATTATGTTTATGGAAAATAGAAGAGAGTCAGATTTCTGAGAGTTGGGAAAGAAAATAAGAACGTAAAATTAGAGCTTGTGCATATAGATGTATGGGACCTTCTTAGGTATCATCTCTCGGTGGCTCTCACTATTATGTTACTTTTATTGATGATGCAACTAGGAAAACCTAGATTTATTGTATTTGAAATAAATCTAATGTATTTGATACTTTCAATAAATTGAAAGCTTTGGTTGAGAATGAGACAGGAAAAAGGTTGAAGTGTCTCAGATCAGAAAATGGAGGTGAATATTGCAGTAAAGAGTTTGATAAGTACTATTCAGAGCATGGAATTTGCAGAGAGAAGATAGTTCCAGGAACACCACAAGAAAATGGTGTGCCAAAAAGGATGAACAGGACAATCATGGAGCGTGCAAGGTGCATGAGATTTCATGCATGATTGCCTCTACAATTTTGGGTAGATGCTGTAGATACTACTGTTTATCTAATAAATAGAGGGCCTTCAAGTTCCTTAGATGGAGGTCTTACAGAGGAGGCATGGACATGTAAAAATGTGAAATACTCATTTTTAAAGACTTTTGGTTGTGAAGCATTCTCCACATTAATAAATAAAATAGAACAAAGCTTGAGGCAAAATCAAAGAAATGTACCTTTGTTGGATATGGTGTTAATGATTTTGGTTATTGCTTATATGATTATGAAAATCACAAAATCATTAGGAGTAGGGATGTCATATTCAATGAAAATGTTTTTTATAAGGATCAGATGCATGAAAATAAATAGTAAAAAGAAAATAGAGAATACAAAATTCTTGATGAGATCACAAAAAAAATAAAGGTGCCCGAAAATCATAATGATCAACATGCAGAACAATAATAACAACCACAACAGCAACAAGCACCTCAAACACCTGAAAGTGGTGTTAGAAGATCTACCAGGACAAGTAGACTCCTTGAACGATACTTTCCTTCATTATATTATGTATTTTTGACTGATTCTGGTGAACCAAAATGTTATGAAGAAGAAATGCAAGTAGAAACCAGGAAGAAGTGGGAGCTAGCCATGAAAGAAGAGATGGAATCCTTGGTACATAACCAGACTTGGGACTTAGCCAGGTTGCCTGCAGGTAAAACAACATTGCATAATAAATGGGTTTACAGGTTGAAGGAAGGATATGGAAGTAGAAAAAGGTATAAAACTAGACTTGTGGTGAAGGGGTTTGCACAAAAAAAAGGTATAGACTTTGATGAAATATTTTCTCCTGTTGTTAAAATGACTTCAATCAGAACTATTTTAAGTCTAGTAGCAACAAAATATTTGAATCTTGAGAAGTTAGATGTAAATATGACCTTTCTTCATGGGGATTTGGAGGAAGATATCTATATGCAACAACCACAAGGATATAAGGTCAAAGGGAAGGAGAAACTAGTGTGCAGGTTGAAGAAGAGCTTGTATGGCTTAAAAGAGGCTCCAAGGCAATGGTATCCAAAATTCGACAGGTTTATGTATGAACAAGGTTATACTAGATGTCACTCTGATCATTGTGTTTATCTCGAAAGGAAAAATGATGGCAACTATATTATATTGTTATTGTATGTAGATGACATGCTTGTTGTAGTTTCTAACATGCAAGAAATAAGTGCGCTTAAAAGAAAATTAGAAAACGTAGAAATTTTTGAATAGTATAACACTTATTCATAGAGATTATCCTGATTATACACTATTTGTGGAATGCATGCATAATACATAACCTCCTCTACGTTGATCATCAATTTGCGGAATTAAAGAAACCAATCGCATGCGCACATTGAAACATCAATCACACATATAAACACAGTATGTACTGGGAAAGCATACAGCTGAAAACCCTCACTGTCTGTATATTATGATGATAGAGAACATGTAACAATACATAGTACAATACTCCTCACAAGTACTCAGTACTATCTCCACCTGCTACACACAAACTAGCTCAGATCTGAATCAAGTCACAGGTTCAAATATCCTCCGTTGTTTGCCTGCCTCCACTGTGCAATACCTGTTGAGAATAGATCTCATCCAAGTTCGAATTCCGTTGGCTTGTACTACGCAATTCTCATTGGCAATCTAAATCAATGATTGTGCAAATCTCATGCACAACTATAGTCACAACTGATAGTAGTCTCACCCTTTCATCCACCTCTAACACTTGTCTCCACTGAACTGTCCATGCATTGAGTTAACTAATGTATTCTTTAGTTGATTTATGATTTAATAATTAGTGAATTAATTAATAATTAATTCACACCATAGATCACTAGTGTATTTGGCAGTTAGACTAAATACAACTAGTTCAACTAAGTCAAACTGAACACAACTCCATCAACTCCTCAATCAACTCCACCAAACTCAATCACTTGAGTTCTAACTAAAGTCCATCATGTAATAGCTCAACTGACCCATAGGAAAAGCGTATTTCCTTCTGGCAGTTGCATATGCCACATTCGTAGCTTGAACTGAAGTGCTGCAAGAGGATAAGATAATGTTTATAGTCCAAATATTATTAAGAGCTACTAATATTCGACTGTTCTATTTTTGACTGACAGTCTAAAAATAGACTCCGCCCATATGTCTAAAAATAGAGGTCCATCTATTTTTACCAACATGACCAATCATCCATAAATACCATCCTGCAACTCATAGACCATGATCCATATGTCTAAAAATAGACATAGTCTAAAAATAGACTTTGGGCCAAAAATAGCCTGCGGGCCCACTTAGTGAAGGCGACTTCCTTTCACTAAGCTCCATCCTCTTGTTGCATTTTCAACACTCCCTCTCATCAAGATATGGATTATCTACTACCCCTATCCTGCCTCTATGGTATTCAAATTTGCTCCTGGTGAGCGCCTTCGTCAAGATATCAACATCCTGATCCTCCGTGGGAATATATGAAAGTAACATGATTTTCCGCTGCACACAATCTCTGATATGATGCTACCTGATGTCGATGTGCTTGGATCTATCATGAAATACTGGATTAGATGAGAGTTTAATGCAACTCTGGTTATCACAATAAATCACAGTAGGCTCTAAGTGTGACCTGAACAACCCGACTAGGATCTTCCTCATCCATATAGCGTTGCATGCAGCCAAACTTGCTGCCATATACTCGGCCTTTGCTGAACTGAGTGCCACGGATCTCTGCTTCCTCTTGTACCAAGAAAATATTGCCGAACCGATACTGAAGATCCCTCTAGATGTGCTCTTTCTGTCCATTGGGCTCCCTGCCCAATTTGCATCCGTGAAGCCACATAGCTTCACCTCATCCTCCTGTCTGTACCACAATCCATATCCCGATGTGCCTCTGAGATAACGGCAAAGACATGCTTGTCTACCTTCCAGGAATAGCTGGTTGCTTAACCATTAGCTTGCTGAAGCTGGTTAATAGCTAGCATATATCAGGTCTGGTATTGACCAAATACATAGCGACCCACCCAACTGTCGATACAGGGCATCCACTTACCTCCGCTGAAGTGCATCCTTCCTTCCTTCCAAACTCAGGAAGAGAAGTTCAACCAGGCTTGCAGCATTGCATGTTGAACTTCTTCCAGTATCTCCCGCATACTTACCTTGAGAACAATAGTCCATCACTGCGCTGCCAAATTTCCAATCCCAGGAAATAATGAAGGAGGCCCAAGTCCTTCATCTCAAACTCTCGAGCAAGATCCTCATTGCATGAAAGTATCAACAACGCATCTCCCTTTAAAATCAAATCATCTACATAAAGTATAATGATAAGCAACTTACCCTCCACCACAATCTGGTATAGGTTAGGATCTGCCTCACTCTTGTAGAATCCAAGTTCGATGAAATAACTGTCTATCCGTGTGTACCAAGCACAAGGTGCTTGTTTCAACCCATACATCGCTCTCTTGAGCCTACACACATGCGACTCGCTGCTAAAGATCTCGAAACCTTTGGGCTGCTCTATGTGCACTTCCTCTTCAATGACTCCATTGAAGAACGCAGTCTTCACATCTATCTGATGGATGTGCCACCCCATCTGCGCTGAGAGAGCAAGAATCGTCCGTATGGAAGAATACCTTGCGACAGGTGCAAAGGTCTCCTCATAATCGATCCCCTATATCTGTGAGAAGCCTCAAGCAACAAATCTTGCCTTGTAATTCTCCACACTCCTGCCAGCTGGCTGCTTCACTTTGTAGATCCATCTCGAACCCACCATTGATTTCCCTTCCGGTCTTGGGATAATCTCCCATGCACTATTTCTGACAATCGAATCATACTCTTCCACCATGGCATCTACCCATGCGGGATCCTCCATAGCTTCCTCGAAAGAGGATGGCTCAGTCACGACACATTTGCTCACAGGAGCCATGTATCCAGTGTACTGATCAGGTGACTATCTCTGTCTATGCTGTGCTTTAGGTGGTCCTTTTACCTTCTCTGCATCTTGAGCCAGTCGCTCATCTTCTGTAGTGCGCTTTCACCCTCTGATGGTTGGCGCTGCATGAGTGGTCTCTTCCACTCCATGACCTTTATCTTGTGGCTGATCCACATCTTGAAGCTCATCTTTAGGAACTAATAGCTCCTCATCTGCATGCAAGTGTGGCTCCCTCTCAAGCGAACACTTCATGGCTTTCTCCTCCTGAAATTTGATATCCCATCGCACAACAGTCTTGCAACTGTCTGGAAAATACACACAATAGTTATGGGGTGTATCAGTGTACCCCACAAATATCGCAACCTTTGTGGTTAGCTCCAGCTTCTTCCTGGCATCCTTCGTCACATGCATGTAAACAGGAGAACCAAAAATCCTCAAATGGGAAATATCAGGCCTCTTACCAGAATAAGCCTCCTCGTGTGTACTCATGCCAAGTATCTTGTGAGGACAACGGTTCTGTACATATACTGCAGTATTGCATGCCTTTGCCCACAAGTGAAGGGGTAGGCCCTGATCATGCAACATCACCCGTGCAACACCCATGATCGTTTTGTTCTTCCGCTTAGCAACCCTGTTCTGCTGTGGGTTATGGGGAGCTATGAGCTCTCTTAGAATCCCTTCTGCACTGCAGAAGTCCTTGAACTCGCCAGAGATGAATTCACTACCATTGTCGCTCCTAAGAGCCTTCACCTTCTTCCTCGATTCCTTCTCGACTAGTGCTTTGAACTCATAGAACTTTGAGTATGTCTCACTCTCTTCTGAATGAAGAAGATCCAGCACTTACGAGAGAAATCATCAACAAAAATCACATAATACCTGTGTTTTGCTGTCGAAGCAACTGAGAAAGGTCCACACACGTCTGTGTGAATTCTCTCAAGATTCGTCGTGGCGCGACTATCCTTCTCGTGAAAGGTGGCTTTCACAAACTTCCCCAAAGTACACCCCTTGCACTGATCTGACTGCGCAAGTGTGCCTTTAGGAAGCCCTGTAG
>APFE031313899.1:103718-132846 GCA_000404065.3 Pinus taeda
AGGGGCATGTTAGGTCCCTATAATACTAGTGATTACCCCATTACTATTGTAGTTGTATCCCTTATTAATATTGTTGTGCCCCTATTGTCCCCATATTGTATTACTGTGCCCCATAGAATCCCTTTATTGTTATTTTTGTGGCTTTATATTATTATTGTTAGGTTGGCTGGGTTATATTGTGACTCCTTAGAATCATATATATAGAAAGGAGGTTTTGTCACTTGAATCATCCAATAATTGATCATTTATGTAATTTAAAGGAGGTTGTCCCCTCGAAGAGCTTGAATTCTAAGGCGTTGATCTATCTTTTCTATCTTTTTCTTGAGTTGTTTTCATAACAGAACATGGGTAACATTACCCAAATGATGCCGATTAATATTTATGTCAAGCCTGGTGTCATTGTAAATGTCCATATCGGGGTAACTTATTCTCTAGATGCAATCAAGATCTATACTCGTTTGTTCCATGATTTCCGGGATTTTTTGCGTGGTCATATGAAGAAATTCCCGATATTGACCCAAGTATAGTCGTGCATGAGATTCCAACTTATCCTCATGCGAAGCCCATTTGCTAACGGCTTCGTCTAGTTCACCCTAGAAAATTGGCTACCATCAAGGGTGAAGTTGAAAAACTTCTGAAAGATGGATTTATTTATCCTATCCCTCTTACAGATTGGGTATCAAATATTGTACCGGTGACAAAGAAACAAGGCACTATTTGTGTTTGCGTCGATTACCGTGATCTCAATTGTGCCTGTCCTAAGGATAATTAACCCACTCCCTTTATTGATCAGATCATTGATGAATGTGCTGGGAGTGAATTCTTTTCCTTTATGAATGGTTTTTCTGGTTACAACCAGATAAACATTGTGCCGGCCGATCAAGATAAGACAACCTTTATCTATCCATGAGGGACCTTCGCGTATAAAAGGCTCCCTTTTGGCCTTAAGAATGTCAGGGCTACATTTCAGAGATCGATGTCTTATGCATTCCATGACATTCGAAACATCGTTCAACCTTACTTGGATGATATCCCTGCTCATTCTCATACACGTGATGATCACCCTGATCATCTTCGACAATTTTTTCTTCACTATCGACACTATAACATTTGGTTGAATATGCATAAATGTGTCTTCTGCGTCGAATCTAGATGATGTATCAGCTTTATCATTTCGAAAGAAGGCATACGCCTTGATCCTCTTAAAGTTGAGTCCATTGTTAATTTACCCCATCCATCTTCGTTGCGTCAACTGCAGAGTCTATAGGGAAAATAAATTTTGCTTCATCGTTTCATACCGAACTATGTTGAGCTAGCTTCAGGGTTCACCCAGTTTCTCAAGAAAGGAATCCCATTTGTTTTGAATGCGTCTTCCCAAAAGTCTTTCAATGACCTAAAATCCATCCTCATCAATGCTCCTTTGCTACACCCTTCGAACTATCATCGCGATTACTTCCTTTATCTAGTTGCAACGTCTAGTACCATCACTATGGTGCTGGCACATGATGATGATGAAGGAAATGTAAATGTTATCTACTACCTCAGTCACAATCTCTTCGACACCGAGACACATTATGCTCATGTCGAGAAGTTGGCTTTGGCTACCATACAGGCTATTCAACGTTTTTGGCATTACATTCTCCTCCACACTACCACTGTGATTTCCAAATGCAATCCCATGACCTACATCCTGACTCGTTAGTTTCTAGGGGGCAAGTATTCAAAGTGGATTGTCATCCTCCAATAATTCGATTTTGTGTTCACTACTGCCAAATCTAAGAAATCATTGGTCTTTGCTGAGTTGATTTGCTCCCTTCCTTATATTTCTCTTCCTACTGGTAGAGATGAGCAGCTCTAGGATGAGACTCTTTTCTTGATTAGGACTCTCGACCCCTTGTATAGTGATATCATCATGTATCTCCAGACATCCACCTTCCATTCTGCGTTGGCTAAGGATGATCGCCAATGCATTCAACATCAATCTCAACCTTACCATATCATTGCAAATAGTTTATACCTCAGCGACGTCGATTCAATTCTTCACCACTGTCTCATTCTCGAGGAGGATGAGAGAGTCTTGAATGACTGCCATTTTGGCACATGTGGTGGTCATCTATCTAGATATGCTATTGCTCAAAAAATCCTTCATGTTGGTTATTTTTGGCCCTCCATCTTCAAAGAATGCATCCTTGCTATTCGCAAGTTCCATGAGTGCCAAATTTATCAACATAAAATATGTGCCCCACCTGCTCACCTACACCCCGTTATTACCTTTGGTCCTTTTTCCAAATGGGGCATCGACTATATGACTTGTAACCCTCATTCGGCTGGGAGGCATGTGTATATTATCGTTGTTGTGGATTATTTCACCAAATGGGCTGAACCGATGCCTACATACTCCACAAACGGTAAAACTCCAACTCAATTTCTATTCAATCACGTTATTTCCAGGTTTGGAGTGCCTCAGGCCATTGTCACCGACCATGGCTCCCATTTTTGAGATTACATGATGGCTGAGCTGACTTCTATGTTGGGTTTGTGCCATGACGGCTCAAACCCGTATTACCCTTAGTCCAATGGTTAAGTTGAAGCTGTGAACAAAGTCTTGGTTACGATGCTTCAGTACACCATTGGGATGCACAAGTCAAATTGGAATCTCATGCTCTTTTAAGCTTTGTGGGCTTACCGAACCTTGACTAAGAACGCAACTGGATTCACACCATTTCAACTAGTCTATGGTCTGGAAGCAACTTTATCGATTGACTGCAAAATTCCATCCCTCAAGCTGGCTGTTGAACTTCTCCCTGAGACCTCACCTTAGGAAGAGCACCTCTTGTATTTAGAATGACTAGATGAGACTTGCCGTCTTGCTACTTTGGTCATCGAAGCACAGAAAAAGCGGGTCAAGTCCCATTTTGATAAGTCTGTCTCTCCTCGAGATTTTCCTGAGGGTGATTTGGTTCTTTTGTATGATCAGGCTAATGATAAGCTGAGGACAAACAAGTTCAAATCCATGTGGCATGGGCCCTACATTGTTAAACATGTGTTACAAGAAGGGGCCTATGAGTCGATTGACTATGAGGGAAATCCCTTAAACAAGCCCCATAATGGGATTTATTTCAAAAATTACTATGCTTAGGTCATATTGCATGCCTACTTTTGTACAATACTGTGTCATTCATTTTGTGCAGTGTGGTTTGGTTTTTTGTTTTTCAAGCAACTTTCCTGCTTATTATGTTTCTACCTGCTTTGCAGATGTCGGTGTCTCCTCACATTGGTTTTGTTGGTGGTGCTTGTTGTAGTACCCGGAATCTATCATCTGCGGCATGGGCCATTTATGACCCTCATGGTGAGTTGATTGACCTTCAAGGTATTTGTATAGGTCGAGCAACTAATTACATTGCCAAGTATAACACAACTATCGAATTGTTGTCAGAAGCTATCGCTCTTTGCATTCAAGAATTGGTTGTCAACCTTGATTGACAACTTATTGTTCTTCAACTCAATGTGAAATATTCCATCAGAAACCCTCAGATATTGAGAATGTATCTACATATTCGTCTATTGGAGAGAAATTTTGATTACATTACATATCATCATATTCCTAGGCACATGAATACATTTGACAGATGCATTAGCTAATTATGTGCTGGATAAACATTTGCGAACGTACAAAAATAAAAAACAAAACATTTGTACCATAGTAAGCAAGGAAATATAACATATATATATATATATATATGTCGATAATGTTTTTCCTACATCAAAACCCCAAAAAATAATATGTGTGTTCAAATACATCCATGGCTCGCAGGCCTTATACATCCGTGGTTCGTAGGTCTCAAAAATGTGGAATGATAGACCTATGAACTAATCGGCATGATGCTCATGGTAGCATGTAATTGCTCGTATTACACGAGTCAACAGTCGACGGATCTGGTTTGATACCCCCACTATGTGCCTCTGATACTGGCGTGGGATGTCACCCAGCCGGGCATACTCTGGGATATTTTGGGTCAATCCCTTGAGGTTCTACGTTTTCTCCTCCTCATTATCGCTTCCTTCCTGATAAGGAGTGACATCAAACTGTCGAGCAACGTGTCTAGTAACCCGAGGACATCCCAGTAAGACGCTCTGGTCCCACATCTGCATTTACAAAATTGAAATGTCATGAATGCATGTATTTCAAAAAAATTTAAAATCAAAAACTAAAATTGTTTGTTCTTACCTCCATTTTCATAATCCTCTCCCTCTGGGAGCATCATATCCGGATCACCGCGGAATTCGGCATCGCTATAGGGCCAATCCTCTACTATGATCAGCTGTTGCCATAGCCACGAGAAGAAGTTGGGCTTATAGGACATCTGTTGGCCCCCGATAATCCTAGGCATCAATGCACTCCAACGAACCATCCGTGGGTCTCGTGGCAATGATGGTTCCACCTCAGCAAGCTGGTAGTGAAATAACAGGACTCGCTCGAGAAAGAAGGTCACTAGAATGGAAATGGTTTAGGTTTCCCACCTTGGCTTTAGATAACTGACGTTTCATGTTTACCTTCATGGTTTCCGCCTAGTTGAAGATAGTTAGTGTAGTACAATCTATAACATATTGAAACTTGGATTTGTTGGTTTCATGCTGTGCATGAGCCCCAGCCACTCTGTTTATGGTCAACAAAAACACTCTCAACATAAGATCCTGAACAATCATGATCTCTATCTTTCCGCTCTTTGATTTTAGTGCTTCCGGGAAGTGTTCTACAAGTAACATAGTCACACTTGCCCCAATAGGCCTTGAACCATACAGATTGAATGGTTTCCCTCTTGGGGCAGTCCCATGATGAAAATAATATTGAAAGTTTCCAACTCCAGTTCTTGGTCCCATATCATAAAAAATTCTCGATTGACATCCCAAAGATTGATCAGACACCATAACAATTCAGGTTGAGCTGGCAGACTTGGTGTGAAGAAGAATTTGAGGAGCCCACAGATCCTCAAGGCATTCAAGCAATTTGGGTCTGCCATTGCTTGTGTGTCAATGTCGTCATGGTCATGTTCCTTCCAATCAACCATTTTTCGCAATGTTTTCCATGCAAAAACCATAAAATCAAGTCAATAATCATCCTTGGCTAGAAACAATTGGATTAAATTAGAGAAATTTGGCCAAAACTTGAAATTTTTATGTTCACAACACCAACGCGTTTGACAGTGTTCATAATCCTCGATCAACGACGATTCCATGTTCGGAAATTGCGTTGACCGAGGGTGATTTTTTTTGCTAAAACCTCCTTAGAAAATCCAAAAAATAGTTAAAAATAGGCAAAACAACAATGGAAATGAAGCTAATGGTCTCTGCTCTTACCTGCAATTGACGGATCGTCGAATGGCCTCCCAAATCTCCCGAAATCTGCTCCTGAAAATTTAGGGCACAAATGGGTGAAAAGTTCTTCACACAAGGTGAAATGGTAAAATGGTAAAAAATAATTACTTTTTCCTCCTTTTATTCATTTTTCATGAAATATTAGGGTTTTAAATGTATTTTTTGACCTATTTTGCCTTAGAAATTGGATAATGCATCTACCTTTTCTGCAGCGACAGGTGACAGATTACTGATGATGGTACTGGAGTCACATTTAAGCTCTTTTCTCAACTCGTAAAACTCAAATTAAAAGATCGTCAAGTATTTTTCCCTTTTTGACTCGTAAAAGAGAATAAAAATTGGGGGCTCAATTTTAAGCTCTTTTCCGACTATTTAAACATGAAAAGATTTATGAGCTCTTGTCACTTTGAACTCATTAAAGGATGTGAAATGTCATTTACCTAGTATATGTTTACCCCTTTTTGGGCTGGGATAGGGTATTTACGAAAAAGGTACTCCTTGTCTGAAATGGTCAAGTGTTTCTCTCAAGTATCGTTTTCTATGTTTTCAGGCTCGAGAGACACAAATGTGCAAAAAGGGACCATGTGGAGTTTTCTTTTCCATGTCTTTTCCAAACTCTTTGAATGTGAAAAAGATATCGAGTTACACCTTTTTCGGACTCGTTAAAACATTAAACGACATTGGATTTGTCACCATGACGAACATGAGTTTCTCCTTCCTAGGGCTCATTAAAATTACTAGGTCAGATTCATCTGAAGGATGAACTTACAGTGCAAGCACATGCTATCCCCTTCAAGCTTGTGATAAAAAATAATTGGGGTACCTGCTAGAAATGGTGGGGAAAATTGAAAATTCTATCAGTTGTGTCGGCAACTCACTCTTGAACATGACACTTTCTGCTTCATGTCGGGATGGGATATCCTCCTTTTCATTGTTGAACATCCAGGGTTTGGCCATTCATTGTTTCCTTCCATTTGATCTCTGGCATGTCATCATGACCACCGATCCTACAGATCCAAAAGTTGCCAAACTCTGGAGTCATTTTGCCAATATCTTCAAGAGTTAGTCCCTCTGCAGTTACACATACTCCTGATTCTCTGTATCATCTAAAATCATTTTCATCCCTGTGTCTCGTGTCGATGATGTGGGATACATCAAGGTCCTCCTTCGACACGATCACTTTCTGTCGACTTCAATTCATTATCTAGGAAGCTGGTCGAGAGACTGCCTTCCAGTACCTTAGAGATTGCATGCCCTAATTGCAAGTTCTTCGCACTTGATGACAAGTTCACATCATTTGCTTTCGATCGGGTGATTTCACGGGTGTTCAACTTCAATTCCTTTATTCACATCCCGTGAACGGTGCTGCAAGTACCTCTAGAGACATTGTCATTATTGGTGGTTTCTCTCGTGCTTGTTAACGGTTCACATCATTGACCGGTAATCAAGTGACTTTCTAACATGTTCGACTTCAACACATTCATTTGCTTGTTAGGATTTGTACTTTGATTGGGTCATTTGGAGCACAAGACCTTGGGCTCAGATTACATAAGTCCAGGTTGCAAGGCGATGTGACATGATCATGTTGATATACATGTCTCTTTCATATGGATGGATGCGAACATACCATGAGTTGTTATATGTGATCCTTCTCATTATCGGATGGTTGTGACCATACCTTGGTTTCGTTATGATCCTCTCTATTGGATGGCTACGCCCATGCCTTAGATCCATTTACATGATCATTCTCTGGATGGCTGCATCCATACCATGATTCATGTATCATTTGTCAGAGTTTCCAGTGATGTATATGTATATGTGCTTGCTTGCAGGTTTTCCGACGATGGACTCGAGTTCCCCACATCCACTTGTAAAGCATTTCACCCCTCACTCTAGTTCGGCCTTCACGCTTTAGGGGGCATCTGTTACACAACATTTTGTCACTGTCCCTATACTTCCTACCCACGATATTGGAGGACCTCTATAGTGAACCCTACATGCTTTCCCATCATGAAGAAACTCTAAGTATGTCCCCGTTCATGAGCAGAATAATTCCCCTTTGTATCGTTTCCCAAAAATCTTCCTTTTACCCCAACTTACAAGATCGGCGGTACTGACCATTTTACTCCTCACACCAATTTGCAGAGATTAAAACTAGGTCTATTGTTGTACGACACTATTGATCCTTTTCTCAGTTGCACCGATCCTCTTTTGGCAATCTTTTTAAATATGGAGTCGAAGCTTCCAGGTCTAGAAGCTTCGTAATGGAAGTCTGGTAAATGGTTGGGCTGGATGGAGACGAGGAAGTCAGTTTGGGCTCCTTTCCCCTATTAGGACGGAACCAACCTAAGAGATAAATCCTTCTCCCATGATAAGAGGAACCATTTCCCCTCTATCCAAGCTATATATATCCCTCCTTTTACAAGCTTCACTAGTTTTCAGTCTTGGTATTTTTGGAGCTTGAATAATTAACAAGACATCTATAACTTGTAGCTTTCTAGTTTATGTTTGAGGGAGAATAATGTGTTTGGTTTGGTTTAAGAATAAAGGGAAGAGGCCTTAAAACTTCCATTGTTGGGGCTATCCATGATATGCGAGCAGAAGTGTGGGAACCCAGATATGTCAGAGGAGACCAACAACGTCAAGGCATTGGTTGTAATCTCTTTCTGAACTTATATGAATACAACTATTAATTGATTTCCTACATTGAAGTGTTATCTTACATTTGATCGCTTAATGTTCCTTGACCTATTAAGTAGGCTGAATGCAATATTGTATGCTATCACATTTATTGTTGTTGTTTGTTTGCTTGTTTCAGGTATTCGAAGGAGTGAAACGAAAAGTAGCTGGAGTGAGGAAGCAAGATCATCACCAAGCGAAATAGAGGTAGGCCCTCTTATTGGATTCTAGCTTAAGGGGCTTTTCCATAGATTGTTTGTTTATGGCTAGACCCACTCTCTCAGGCTAGAGGAATTGTTTGTGTCTACAGTGAGAATTTACCTGCACCACACCACCCCCCCCGGTTGGAACTCCGGGGGCTAGTGCCCCTGAAGCTAAAAATAGATGTAAAATTTCCTTGTAAAATGTTGTAATTTCATAGCCAATCTGAGCCATTCATTAGGCAGATGATCTGACGGTAGAAGGCATGTTTAATTTAAGGTTTTTTTCCCTAAAAGGCAACCTGTCACTATATATGAGGGAATTGTATTTCGACTGTGTATATATGTGTATTTTGAGTGAGAAAGAGAGAGGAGACTGTGTGAGAGTGAAGAGGAAATTATAGCAGATCTACTGTAGGTTGTATCTCGTAATTTTGCTGGATAATATAAAAGGAAGGACAAACTATTTCTCTATGGATATAGCGCAAATTTGGTGAACCAGGTATATATGTGTCTCTCTTGTTTTATTCATTTTCTGTGTTTGTGTTTTTGCAATATTTTACATGTTCCATTGCACTGTAATATATAATTTTCTAACATTTGGATTGGACTTGTTTCCCTAGAGTTGTCCCCATTAACCATCACTCTCCATGCTTGGGATGATCATCCCTCACAACCCCTTGGTTTATATCGCAACTATCCAATCACAGTTGCTGACAAGACTTTCCTATTTTACATTGAAGTCATTGATGCTCCCTTAGACTATAGCATCCTTTTAGGTTGTAGTATACCTATGCTATGTCATCTATTGCATCCGCAGTTGATCATGAAATGTGATTTCCCCACAATGGAAAGATTGTCACCATTGATCAATTGATGTACTATGATCCCAAAGCCCATAGTTCACCTAAGTCGAACATCTCTTCCGTGAATAACAATAAGACTATCTCGTCCCTCACCAATGTTTTTCTTGGAGTCTACAAAGATTCCTCTCTACTTGTTTCTTATTATGGTCCACCACCTACTCCTTTTGAGCCTAGATCATCAAGTGTTTGCATGCTCCAAGCATCATGGCCACCCACAAATAGTCTGGTATGCCTTCACAAAAGACCGCACCTCCACAACATGTTGTTCCTAACTCAACCTAGTCTTCCGGTACTACTTCGCAAGGACCTTTTCCTTCTATTGGTATCTCTCCTAGTCCATTTCTCCCTGAAACTGTTCCCCCAGGTCTTAACCATCTCGAAGTAGTTCCCCCAGGCCATTACCCTTTTGGTTAGATATTGTTCTTATTCCCCACCCTTGGAGTTTAATCTACACCTATTATGGCTACATTGAGTTTACCCAACATTACCTTGGGGATCTAATTATGGTACATTGATCCTCTCACAAACACTCCAACCAATCAACTCAAACCTTACACTACTTTGACCTCGGTCCAACCTGTTGTTCCTAAACCCGCCTTTTCTTCAGTTCCACAACAACCTTAACACAAATCTACTCCTATTGCGAAAGCATTTGGCGAGGGGGGAAAGACCAGAAAAATGGAACCAAAGTTAAGGCACCCCTAATAACCCTAGCTCCTCCTAAGCTGCCAAAGCCTATTCTCCATGCGCTTTGTGTGATGTTGTTGGTCATGCCACCAATAATTGTCCTGAACCCCCTCATGTCAAGAATGTGGTCTCTGATACCTTCCTTGATTCTGACATTCTTGAGGTCCATGTCACCTTACCTGAGTCAACTAAGAAGAATAGATCATTACACACAAATCACCCATGTGCTTTGTATGATAATTATGGCCATTATTCTCACTCCTGTCCCTGTCTCGAAGATTTTAGTGATTCACTTAAAGTGCTTTGCAAATTAGAGGTCGCTCATAGTGACTCCACCTCTCCTCTACCTGCAAATTCTGGTCCCACTCCTACACCAGAACATGAGGTCTCTCAAACACCCATTGTGATGCCTCCTCCTGATATCAAGATGATAGATAATATCACTACCATTCTCTACCTGTATTCATCCATGAGATTGGTGCATTAGAACTTCCTTGATATCTCCTATTGTGATTTTGTTAAACCTTCTTCGATGAACACCTTGATCTTTAAATTGATAGATATTCCATCTACTTGTCATATGTCTCCCAACCTTAACGATGCGTATGTGAACATTGTCTCTCATGAAGATGCCTCAAGTATCTCTTCTTCATCATGTGGTCTCTCTTCCTCTAGTCCTCCCATCTTCCATTTTTATGAAGACATCATGGAAGCCATGACTATTCCTGATTATCTTGGGGATGATATGCACCATCGTTCGTACTTCCTTCTGCAACAAACCCATGACCAATATGCTGTGGAGTCCAACACTTTCCTTACCTATCTACAAACCCAAAAACTAGCTCCCCACCTCACTCGTGATGACTGATGAAGTATTTGAAATCAAGCCCCTCGCTACCTCCTCATTGGTGATGATCTTTATCATTGCGGTTTCAACACTGTCCTTCATCATTGTCTCACCCATGCTAAATCTGAGCAAGTGCTCAATGCCTGCCACAATGGCGCTTGTGGTGGTCACCTCTTCAGAATGACCACTACCTAGAAAATAATGCGTGCCAGGTACTTTCGGCCTTCTCTCCTTAGCGATTATATTGAGGCAGTCAAACACTATCCCTATTTCCAGTTATTCACCCCTAAGGCGCAAGCTCCACCAGCTCCCCTCCATGCTGTCATCGTAGTCGGTCATTTCTGTAAACATGATAATGACTTTATGGAGTGTCAACCCCCATCTGCTAATAACCATAAGTATATTATCATGGTTTTCGACTATTTTACCAAATGGGCTGAAGCCATGCCAATGTTCAATAACATTGTGACTACTGCAACCCTGTTCTTATTTAACCATGTTATCACTCGATTTGGGGTTCTGAACAATTGGTCTCCAATCATGGCCAAAATTTTGAAGATGAGATATGTGGTGACCTATCCTCCTTGTTGGGATTTGAACACCAATATTCGTCGTCTTATTACCCCCAAGGCAATGGCCAAGTTGATGTTGTCAACAAAATCCTTAAGACTATGCTTCAACAGACAAATATTAAACACAAGACCAACTAGCATTTAATGCTCTTCCCTGCTTTGTGGGCCTATAGAACTTTTGTCAATATCACCACCGGGTTCACTCCTTTCCACCTTGTTTTCAGAGAGGAGGAAATATTACCAATCAAGTGTGAAATGCCTTCAATTCACCTTGCCGTCGAACTCCTCCCAGACACCAAACCTTTATAACAATGACTTATCATGCTTAAGCGTGCCAATGAAGACTACTATGTTTCTTTTTAAATCATTGAAGTGGCCAAAAAGCACACCAAAGCTCAGTATGAATGAAAAGTCCACACTCATATCTTCCATGAAAGCAACCTTGTTCATTTTTATGAACAAGCTGATGGTGTACTAGGTCACGAAAAGTTTGAACCCTTATGGCAACGACCTTACATCATCCGTAAGTGTTTGGGTAAAGGGGCATACCTTTTAAAGGTTCTAGAAGGAGAAATCCTTCCCAATCCTCGAAATTCACTCTACCTCAAAAATTTTTACCCATAACATTTCCCATTGAAATTCTTGTATCTCTTTGTTTCTTCTTGCATTTAGGTAGTTTGCATTACCCACCATATTATAGATTATCTTCTTGCATCTTTCATATGGATCCATCATCCACACCTTATATCGGTTATGCTGATGGTGCGATTCGCTTCACCAGGAATCTAGCTTCGGTAGCTTGGGCCATTTTCACCCCCTTGCATTCGTTAGTCCACTCCAATGAATTTTGCATTGGATCTGCCACTAATAACCAAGACGAATATGATGCTATTATCACTTTGTTAGTCGATCCCATTGATTTTTGCATCCTTCACATTCATGTTTGTCTTGATTCCTTGTTACTTGTCATCAATTGAATGGTGTTTATCATGTGCATAATCCTATCCTATTTAGAAAATATCTATAAATTAATATTTTTGCGCATTAATTTGAATCCATTTCATTCAATCATGTCCTTAGAGCCCATAATCACTATGTAGATACCATTTGAAAATAACATTCTATATTGGCATTATCACATGCATATACAAGAAGACATCCATAAAAAAATGGAGAATCACAATCGTCATAAAAGATGCATAATCATATAGTGTTTTAAGTCCACTACTCTAAATACATCTGACATGATCATTCGCATGTTATCATAAAAAAAAATGGGGACCCACATGTCCCTATGCCTAGTCACAATTATCTGGAGGCTCCCGAGCCAATAGCTCCATCCCACCAGCTCGTATATCTCGTACTGTCTGACTGGACATAGCAAAGCGCCACGTCATTCCTCACCACTCTGAGGGAAGACCCATGCACTGATTTGTATACCGATATTCTAGTTCATGCCAACCGTGTTTTGCAACCCTGGTTAGTAGCATGCTGAATCTATGTCGGAGATCCTCCAGTAGATCATCACTCCCTGATCTCTGTTGTGATGTGGCCCCACCCTGATTTGTAGCCCCAGCCGTTGCGACTCATCCCATGTATCCCGTCGGCCTCACCAATGCTATATCTGCATACCACAAAGTTTAGAAATTAGTACCATATACATATACTTATTAAACTATAAATGCATCAAATATATAACAACTTTCACTTACCATTTGGACCCCATGCTCATCCTGATGAAAGTGGCAAGTCAAGATCCCCCTGATAGTTCATGCCACTATATGGATAGTCATCTATGTACAGTGGCATATGGTCCTAATGAGCAAAAAAATAAGGTTAGAACACTCATCTGACTCCACCTCGTCGTAGTAGCTGCCCCTAACGACGCAGCTTAGGCTCTTGTTGGCCCTCTTCATAGATCTGTACACGAGGTTCAATAGTGGGGATCTTCTCAAAGAAGAGTGAGCATAATACTATCCCAAATGAACAATTATCATTGGTCCTCCATATGCATAGTGTCAACTTGTCATTTCAATGACGATAACATCATCTGGGCCCACCCATAGTAGGTCCCCCCAGCATACTCTCTATCAACATCATCTTCCCTCTAGTGATATGGTGGAAGGCATGTAACCTAAGATCCACAACACTACTGTGTTTGTAGCTCATGTCTCAAGCCTCTCTAGGTAACTGATCTGAATGGTCATTCCATTTTACGACTCCTTAGTACACAACATGATACAAAAAATCACTTATATGCCTCCCACGAGGCAACACTAGATGTATCTCCCCTACCACCCCCAAGGGAGGCAATCCTGTCAGAAAATATATGTCTTGAATCATGATCTCAATCCTGTGCCCCTATACTACAAAGGCCTACTAATTTGGGTCCCAGTAACTCACAATCCTCGACAGCAAGGGCTCGCCATCCCTCATCATAGGGTTCTCTAAGAACTTCAGCACGCCGTATCATGCCAACACCCTTCTCATTGCTTGATTCCCATAAATCTCAGAACATAGCGACTCCAAATATCATTCTTGCCATGACACCTTCAGCTCTGCCATACCTACAGAATACCATTATGTTTTGTCAGTCTAGAGTCAAAGGAATGCATGTCTAGTACTTAGCTTTAGCTCACCACATACCACCGGTCCTTCCCATCCTCTCACCCCAAACTTTTTCCCTCAAAACTAATGGACACAATTGTGGGCCTATGCTCCAGAGCATAGAATAGGCCCTCAAAATTGCATTGCGACCATGTGTATGAGTAGGGGTCCCCCACAGTGAACTGAAGCCCTAATATGAAAGTCAGACCCACCAAAAATGATGAGTAAGGTTAGGCCACCTACTTCCAACTTACAGATCCTGATTTTGACAGTTGGTTTGTCTGCTATGATCTCCACAAGATTTAGGGCCTTCTCATCCTATCCAAATTCTCCACCACTCACTATGCAAATGAATAAGATTTGGGGGCAAAAATCCCTTTTAGAGGAAAAACCCTAGTTTTTTCTGTCGCCATTGTGACCAAACCATAGCTCCGTTTGACGAACTGCCAACACCATTGGAAAGCTCTCACCGATTTCTATAATAGGTCTCTATTTATTTTTGGTAATTTGAAAGTTCACATGGAAGCCATTTTTTCCATGAGGTCTCACTTTATCGCCTATTAAAATCAATTTTCTTCATTTGAGCCACCCATACTCTGGTACCATTTTACCTTTTCACTGGTTGACTCCCCTGCCAATTTTTGTCATAAGTAACCATCATTTATTTGTGTTTTTATGGTCCCCTCGGGGCTTCCCCCACATGGTAGCATCACCGAGTCACCCTTGTATCTATGGAGTTTGTTTCGAGTCCCCTTGAGTCTTGTTATATTGTTCCATACATCATTGGGTCGCATCCATCCCATTTTTTTCATATTTGGCCTCCAAATCTACTACTCTGTCTTTGCCGAACCCCTGTTTGATTCATTGACCATGCCCTCTCGAATTGAGTCAGGCTCTGCTAGGTCAACCATCCTTATTATGCTTTGACAAGGGAAGCGTGTAGTCATCCACCCATCTTGTTTCCTTCCATCATCATCCTTGGTGTTAGTCCATCAGTCACTCTACTATGATTCCTCATACCTTTGTTAAGGATTTTGAATTGCCTTAACTCTGGCATGCCCCTCTCCTGTTGACCTCAACACATTTATTCTAGACAAGTGGTCTAGAGGGCAATGTACCTTGGTTCTAGCTTCCATCCTTTTTTAGTGCCTTAGATCAAACAAAGGGAATCATCATTTCCCTTTGACTTGGTTGTTTCTCATGTGCTCGACCTAGATCCTCATTGCACGATTAAGGTTCATCCAATTGACGGTTCGGTGATCCAGATGATTGTCCCAATGATTCTTGGGTGTGTGTGAGATGTTCCAGGCCTTATGAGGGGTTGGCCCTTTCAATAGCCCCCCACATGCCCGGATGACCACAGATGTTGATCTAGCCTTCGATGTAGTTCCACAAATGTCACGGGTTTGACTTTTGCCACTTGCAATGTCCACAATATGCATGTATCCTTCATATTATCCATTCAGATTTTTAGAGCCCTTTCTTATTCAACAATGCTTCTTTGGTTACGATCCCCCCTCCCCATGTCATCTTGAGGGGCATTATGTCTCATGTGCTTAGATATTATTGTATTTAGTCTTGGCATATGTTTTTCCAGGCGCATTATGTATATGTGATCTATTGTATTATTTTCGAGCTCATTGATGCTAGTGTATCATGTATGATGTACTTTGTAGATCAGTCCCACATCTCTGGGCTCATCATTATTATTTGTACGCATTTATCTCGATAAGTATGAGTATGCCTCCCTTGCCAAATTGCGATCATGTACTCCCACATAAAAGGAGACTTCTATAAGTTTAGTAGGTCTCGCCCCCTCCATTTTTGTCCGTCGTTGCATTGCTTTAGTTCTCTCTCTCTCTCTTTGACTCCCCTTTGGTGTCTCGTGGAAGTGTAACCTACAAACTATTTCGGCCATACGATTTTCTCCTAAAAATCATACGTTTGGGGGTAATATGTTATCACAAAAAATGATCACCTAGCCATTTCTAACTAGGTGGATCAAAATAATAATAATAATAATATCCATTTTTAAGGTCACAGCCAAGCCAGACACCAAATTGGTGTATGAGACCCCCTTGTTTGTGGGACAAGGGACCCACCTCCGCGCAACGATTTGACTGCTAAGTCTACGAAGGCATACATACTCTACCCCCCTCTGGTTTTGAACCTCTGACCTCTTAAGAGGAAACACATGCTCTTAACCATTAGGCCCACTCAATACACCATGTAGGATTAATTTTGCCATATTAAAATCTTTTTCACTAAGGAAAATAATTTAGTAAACCACTTTTATTAAATTATTTTATGATTAAAATAAAAAACCCATGAGAATAATTAGATAAATCATTATTTATTTAATTTTCTCTAGGAATAATTACTAAATCATTGTTTAAATAATTATTTTTTGTCACATTTGACTAAATCTCCTAGGAATAATTAAACAAATCACTATTTATTTATTATTCCTTATTTCCATTATTGGAATAATTGTTAAATCACTATTTAATAATTGTTTCAATTTCAAACCATTCTTAATCCTCACGAAATAATCAAGAAATCATTTTATTTGTTAATTATTTCTAAATAAAGATATTTAACCATTTTAAATATCTTTTCCCTCTCCAAAAAACATAATAAAGCATTCCTAACAGTTAGATCTTGATTTGGTAAATATTATTTTATTATTATCCATTTCCAAGATTAACTCAATACTTTGTTATAAATAGGAGGGTTTTCCATTCATTCTTCACCGTGGTCATTATCATTGTCACCATTATTGTCTCTTTTCTTTTGAGCTCCCATTTGAGTTCTTCACATTGTTCTGGGTTTTTCACACATTGAGAGAGAAGATTGATTGCTGAGGCATCAAGGACATCAAAAGACCCATCCCACAGAGGGGGATTACAGGCCCTTTTTTGTATATCTCCTTCACTAGGTGTTACCAATAAAGAATTTATTCAATTAAAGTCTTTCCATTTAGGTTATTGCACTGTATATCTTTACTGCTATTTGTTATTCCAGATTGTATATATTGTAGATTTTTCACCTTTTATTGCATATCTAAATTGTAAGCAACCAAAAATTGTTGTTAGGGTCACTTGCCACCTAGTGAATTAAGTGAAGTGTTTTGGTACACCTTCCAAGAAATTTCATACTAACAATGTTGTTTGGTTCTAGGGTTTTGTAATATTTCTTTGACAATACAGTCCCTGGCATAGTTATTTAACATACTTGTTATGGTTGTAGGTGGCACATGTTCCTCCTGCATGGAACAGTTTGAAGCTAAGGCTCTGGGGTTCGTCAAGAAATCAACCACTCAACCTTAGGTGTGCAAGAACTATTTTGATAATCTGATTTCCTTTTTGCCTTTACAATTCAAATTTTGGTTGATTTATGTTTTCAAAATCCTAACTTCCCTCGCATGCATGTAATATCAAGGATGGAGGATTTATTTTTTTCTTGCATGCTTGGAGAATAAGTAAAATGTGTTATTTGAAACTCCTTTGCGTTCTCCCTATTTTTTTATGATATGGTCAAAACCGTGGCAGAGGGTTTCCCTATTTTTCCAAATTTTCTTGTCTATAATTTTTTCCTTCACGCCTCTGCCTTTATTAATGTCGTCATATCTATTTTTCTTCCCACAAATTTGGATATTTTAACTTTGTTAAATGGTAATATATAGATGGAATGCATTTGGGTTTCTAAGACTAACTAACTCCTTTAGTTTATGGTCTAGTCACTAGGAATTCAACACTTTTTCCCACCCTTTTTCTACATATTAACTTATGAAGTTTTCCATTTTTTTCTTCTTTCAAGTCTTTGGGAGGACTATGACCTCACATGTTAATGATCTCAAGTATCAATTATTATTATTATTATTATTTTTTCATGGGTAGTGTGAATTTGGAGTAGTATTAGCTGTAAACCTTACACCGTTGCTGCTTTCCCTTAGTGAGCAGGCAGGTTTGCAAGATTTGGTAATTCCATGCGGTTTCCTATAGGTAAGGGTATTAAGTGTATGCAATATCCATTTTGATTGTCACATTTTTCATCCACTTGCTACATTAACACTAATTTAGTTAACCCGTTTCCTTTGCAAGTATTTTGAGGATCTTGGTAACCCATTGTTGAGGTTGCGAGAACTTAGGGTCTTGAATGTCAACATTTTGATTCCAACATTTTCTATCGATTGACGTTCCTTATGTATTTATATTCTCGCTTGGATGACTTGGCATGGAACTTGCTTGATTGGATTGTAATTCCTCATAGTTATATTTTTTTCATTGTTTGATCATATACCCTAGTTGGAGGAAATCAAGATAGACTTGATTATTTATTTATCTTACAGCGGTTCTTTGTGACTGTTCAGTCCAAACCCTGAAGTTTTTTTTATAAGAACTGTAATGATTGGATATAATACAATGGTTTCCCGTTCTCATGTTGTTTGTATGTACTGTTATGCTCCTATACCAATAGGTGTCATATTTCATGATTGACTTGATGAGTACTGTAATATGTTCATACCTTTTCTTGTTGCAAAGGTTTTCCATATTTTCAAAAAAAAAAAAATTTGAAAAATGTAAAGAGGGTATACCCTAAAAGAAAAATCAAAGGGTCAAAAGAATAAAAGATGGTCAAAAAATGAGAAGAAATGAACCCCAAACAAAAAGACTAGGAAAGTGTGCAAGTCTAAATGCCACTACTTTTTCATTTTTGTAATAAGCAATTGTGTGCAGCTTGTTGCTTTTGTGCCACAATTCATGAAGAGTCAAACTGTTTAAACTTGGCTAATTCATTTTTCAATTTTATTTTGTAGAAATAGAGAATAAATATTTGACCAAACAGTGTAATCTTGGCAGATAAGTAGATAGGTAGAGTAAATAAAAATGAGCTCAATAGTTTAATTTGAGCCCTTGGATGTAATAAGTGCAGACTTAGGTAGGCTTGCCATGGTAAAAAAAAAAGAAGATTGATAAGGGTTTGCCAGTCTAAGTGCACCCAAATAAATAAGGAAAAAATGTCAGGCTAAAGTAGGTAGGGTAGGTAGACGGTGTCGCAGAATTACTTGTGATGGATAATGTCTCTAAATGTGCTATTTTTTACTTTTATCACAAATGCAAGGCAAACATTACACTTGATTCCGTTCAAGCAAGACAAGGTCAAATAACTAACTTCCATTCACATTTTTCCCTAAAGATTCCACTAATTCCCCCTGAAGTATTAAGGTCTTTGAAAATTAAAGGGGCTCAGAGCATTTCTATGACTTCTGGAGGGACCGGACCCTCGGCCCAATAATTTAAAAAGCCTAAGTACTTAGAATCATCTATAAACCATTCATTTGATTCCATAAAGTCTTTTCCTAAGTAAAATCCCATTTTACTTAGGAATAATGTACAATATCACCTAAAAAACCCCCTTTTCATCTTAAGCCTAAGTTTAAATATATACCCGAAATGTTTTAACTTAGCGCTTTCATTTCATCATCATATTAATTCCTAACTACTATTATATAAATCCTAACAATTGTACCCTTTCTCGTATTATTTAATTATATATAAATACCCAAAATCTTACATACCCCGCCCTGGTTAATTATAACCATAAACACTGTTAAAAAGGGATTAATGGATTTATCTGAAATTCATTAATAGCCTAGTCTCCCCGCTCCACAAAATGGGATTAATCAACCCCTAAGGTTAATTAAGAACCTCCTCGCCATTCACAATCACCCCGATATAATTTAACTTGTTAATTAAATCGGGCCTGCCATTGTTAATGTTCCGCTATACCCCTCTCCCGTCCACCATTAGATCTCGTCCTTATCATCCAATGGTCGGTATCAATATTACTCCCCCCTAGTGACTGCACTTTAACTCGTGATCACTAGGCGGTTTTCAAACAGTACCTCTGCCACGCGTCAGGCAATCTATGGAATCACTAGCCTCCAGTAGAATACCGCCTAGCTCCGCCTTGACTTTGTTAAATAAAAATCACAAACATCATTTTCACTATTATATGTTGTATCTATGTTCCCATGCAAAGCGACGTCCCAATCAACTGATAAGCTTTCCAACCACCACCTGATCAAGAAACTTGCAATAACTCAGCCTAGGACTGGTTATCCAACCTGCTGTTGTACTGTTCACTGCCCCATTACAGGTATTTATCCGATTTTTCACTGAAACCCTGTAATTTTAGTTTTCTACTGAAAATTCTACAAGAAAGAGCCAAATTCAGTTCTAGTCCCGTCTGTGTTTACCATATAAAGTTCCCAAACTTGCTGTCTTGCCTATTTTTGATAGAAAACCACAATTCCATTTTTGAATCCACAAGAACCAAAAATGGAAACCCCTATAGCCTTGAATGTTGCACCCATGAACACTCCTCACAAAGACATAGATTATCTGCCTCTGGCTGATAAATATTTTCCGATAAAAGACTTATCTGGTGATAAAAACCATCTTCAGGTCTTCTGCCAAGCCAGAGATAGTTATCTGAATGGGTCTGATATCTTTGGACCGTGGGAGTCTAACCTTCCCATGTATTTCCTCCCCTTGGTACATTTTTTCCCAGATATAATTCATCAATGCTGTGTCAATTATGATCCTAACCATAGAGCTGTTATGTCCCCAAGCCAAACAATCCTTTTTTCCATAACTTCTCAATCCATTAATGAAATGTTGCAATTCCACTCCAGTCAACCCCTCACTCCTATTTCCATGGGATATTTAGTTGAAAAATCATCTCAGTTATCCCCATCAGAAGTTAGCCGCATCGGTCAAATCTTCATGTTACCAAAGCACGAGCCCAAAGGTCCACCTCCTTATCTACAGACTTGCTTCACTGAAACTGGAAGACTCATTGTTAATATGATATCCTTGATTATGGGATTTAACTCTAGTGAATATGTTGATGATATAACCCTAGTGTTATTATCAATCTTTACTCCAGGACAATCCTCTGCTGTCAGATATGACTATGCCTCCTATATTTCCAATAAGATCCATGACCAATTTCTGAATTTGGAAAATGAAGGAGTCGTCAAATACACCCCCTTCATATATCATCTCATGTTGTATTATCAGTCAGACAACTTCTCTTTCCCTATCAAGAAACTTGACACCAAAGGAAATCCAAGGTCTATTATTTTTTGGAGTCCAATCTTTCATAATACCATTGAGTCCCCTTACACTTACAATGAATTCATTGACTTGTTTGTCCATCCAACAACCACTCTGTTGACAGGAGTTTCCCTTCCTAGGATCAGTGGTGATATGAAGAAAATTCTCCAGCTCTCTAAGCAATACAGAATATGTGACTGGTATCTATATAAGAACCACACAAAAATCAGGATATATGGGTGTGAACTCTGCCTTTTTAAGCTACCAAAGTATTTCCAATGAGATTGTTTGCATTGGAGTATTTCAGGCAGATCATAAATGCAGATTTAGTCCATTTTTGTAGTGCCAAGAAGAAAGCTCAGCTAAGAATTAAGAAGCTTTTTATGTGATTTACGTCGAAGCTCTTTTTACAAATAAGAATTAAGAATCAGCTAGGCCCTTTTGTCTGTAACACTAGGGATGCATGGAAAGAGGATGAAATTTTTTTAGAAGATCACCTTAGATTACGAAGAGTTTTAGGTGGGTACCATATGACCCTAACAGTTTTATATGTGACAGAAGAATGAAGAACAGGTTATCCCCATACATTCACCATAGGATCCCAGAGATTGAGCAGTTTACAAACTTGGTTGAATGGATAGAGGGGACCTTAGTAGAAAATGATATTGAACAGGTCAATTTTGAGAATGCTATGAGAGATATTGAGAAAACCCTTGACCCAAATTCTTTTGGGCAGGTACCATTCCAGCTATCTCAAAAATCAGGAATTAGTGCATCCCTTGCTAGAACCTCTCAATAGCTTGCATAGGAAATCAACATACCAACCAAAGGAACATTTAAAGGCAAGGAAGTAGAGACCAAAAAACAACCTACAATGTTAGATCAACTTGAAATTTCCAAAGAACAGGGTCAAATGCCAACTCCTCTAGCTCAAACCAATGTAGCAGAAACTCCAGTTTTGCAAACTCCTCTAAATGAGGAAAGAAATAAAAAGAGGGATAGGGAAACTACTACCCCTACCAGTGGGCTCACAGGACAGCCTGGGACAAAAAGACAAAGACTAAACCCTCTGTCAGAAGAGGAAATAGTTGAAGAGACTACAGATAGCCAAAGAGAAGAAAGAGAAGTTAGCCTTTAAACTTTCCCATTGGGAGGAACATCCACTAGCTCACAGAGGCAAGAGATAGAAAGACAACATAGCACAAAAGTATCATCCCTCAGGCCACCAAGTAAAGAGGCCTTAGATATCAAGAAGACATTCACAGAAATAAAGGCTAGGAACGACCCATTGAGGCTTCAAATTTACAATCAATATCTAAAAATGGCCCCCACGAATCAACAAAGACTAATGTTAGCCTATGACATTAAAGAAGGAAAGATGATAATGAGTTACTTCAAGCCAAAGGTACAACAACCTCAGTCAGCAACAGATTACATCAGAACAAACTTGGAGGTCTTGGCAAAGGATATTCATTCTTTGGATCAGATTGAACTGCACAAGCAAAATGGAGAAATTGTCTATTCCACATTGGCTGGTAAAGCAATGATGGCCCACAGGCTTCAAAATTATTTGGATAATACAACGACCCAACTACACTTGGAAAAAGCCTCCTCCCTGGCCAAATATAACAAAGTAAAGTCATTAGAAGAAATCATCATTGGATTGGGACATGATCCCAAAGATGTGAAAGGTGTAGAAGCACTAATCAAGAAGAAATTAGAAGACATTGCTACCTTGAGGAAATAGCTAAAGCTACCTCCTTCAAGGCATCCACAGACTGTTGAGGTTATAAAACAAAAATCTGAAGAAGAGATGATGGATCTACTCTTGAAACTCAATGAAAGATTGAATGAAACAGAGCAGGCATTGGAAAAAGCATTGAAGGACAAGCAGGGAGAGTCGACCTCTCAGCCTCCTGATGTAATAACAATAGTCTCAACAGTAGTCCCCTCTACACTTGGGATAGTATTAGCCCCAAACATCCCAGCAGCCACAACAGAGGTGGTCACAGGTACAACAACAACAGGAACAACACAAGGTAGCAGGGCCAATCTAAGCATAGAGGAACTAATAAAGTCAATGGAAGACATGAAACTACAAGTTTCAGAATTAAAACAGGTAAAAGAACAGTTTGCTAAGATGGAAAGAAATTATGATCTCTCAAAGATAAACGTTGTGGAAAAAACAAGGGAGATTAAAGCATTAGAAAATAAAGTGAAAACATTAGAAAAACATCTCACTTTTGACAAGCCTCTAGTAAAGATCAAGAAAATTCTTTGGGCCAACATCACAATCCATAAATGATGTTTGGCCATCCATTCAAGTAATCTTCGAGCAGATTGATCTAGTGAAAGCAACACAGGGAGAAATTCAAAAGACAAAAGCACAGTTAGGAAAAATGCTCGATGAAGCCAACTGGCTCATACATTTTTTGAATACCAGGAATAAGGAACAACTGGAAGAACTTGGCATCACAGAAATGACAAAAACTATTTTGGAAATCAAAAAGGTGCTAACCAAGAAAACTTTGATGCATAATTTAGAGAGAAGATGTCAGGATATGCAGGTAGAGATTAATGCTTTCATGGAGAAGTTTTCTATTTTGCAGAATAAAGGGCTACCAAGTCCTTTAGTGATTAATGACAGATTAATGAAGCATAGAGATTATGTAGATAAGTTGAATAAGTATGCTGGCAATCAAGCTAGTTCATCAACAAGTGCATCAGGAATAAAAGCACTCCCCATAGGCCGAGTTCTCTATGACAGCTTAGAGAACTTATTCTATGTTGAGCATGAGATAAAGCACTTGTTCCCAATCCAACTTACCTTTTTCAGATATACAGAAATTGGTGAGACCCTGAGGAAACTTCAGAAACACAGATTGCCAGAGCCAAAATAGGTGGGAAGACATGTTGGAAATTTTGTAAATTTATCCTTGGTAAAATGTAAATTTTGGGCTATTTATTGTAGTAATATGAACAAAAATGAACATAGATCAAACAGGTCGAAGTGTATCAAAACAGGGCAGCCATCATAGAGGTACTAAAGAAGAAAACAACAAGCCAAATCATAGGGCCTGCCTCCAGCACACTCAACAAAAATAGGAACAACACAACATCAGTTTACCTTTCTCCTATCTTCGTGACTAGTTGTCTCTATTTTCTTGTAACTTATTCATAGTCATCCTAGAATATATCTCTCTGTTATGAGATATTTTTTGTAATTTTTTTTGTATAAATACTCCCTCAATTGGAGTATTGAGGGTGGATTCATATACATTGCTGTAATACTGGTTATTTTGGAATAAAGTGTTGTTGGACCAAACTTTTGTATGGCTTGCTGCATAAAGAATTGATGCAAATGACTTTCCATAGATTTCTCGAATTAAACATCGGATCAATAAGTCCTCTATACCTTGTGTTTTAAAGTTTTTCCTTGTTTCTTATATCATTTATGTTTCATATCTGAATGATAAACGAAAAAGAGTAATTCAAAATATGCTTGATTGCACTCTGTTTTCAATTGTTATTATTCTCTATGTTTTCTTCTGAATTAGAATAAACAGTGAAATCTTAATTTCTCATATTTTCTAGTTCGTTCAATTTGATTAATTAAAGAATACTTGATTGCTCTTTATTAGTAATCATTCAAGTTCCCTTTTCAAAAGGTTAAAGGATTCTTAACTGCTCTTCACCCATTTTGAAACCATTCCATTTATTCTAAGCCTTTATTTGTTCCATGTTTGACCATCTTGCTCTGTAAAACCATCCTTTGTTAAGAAACCTAATCTAGTCAAGCCATCTTCTTTGACTCCATTATCCCAATGGCCTAAACTAGTTAGTCCTACCCCTCTGCTATTGAATCTCACCACCCAAACTCAAACAAAACTCCTAATCTTCATAATTAGCCTAATATCTTTCAAAACAAAGCTAAAACTTAAAGAGAGAGCCCTCTCTGGATACAGATTGGCTAGATTTTGTATCTAAAAGATTGGTTTGTGGTTACCTCGGACCCCTTTCCCCTTCTTACAACTTTCGGGAAAATCTGAGTGATAACATGTATTATATCCCTATTTGGGATTTCCATGGTTAGTATCTTCTAATTACTTTTCTAATATCTTCTTGACTATAATTCGAACAATAACAAGGATTGACTTTATGTCTATTTATATATCAACAATCACTAGACCTCAATTTTTTTTCTACTTTGTCCATTAGACAAAAGATGATATATAAAATAAACAAAAGATGATATATAAAATATCTCTTGATTTCACACTAAGGTCAAATGATTTTAGCTTCAATAGAAGTTAATTTAGTCTTCATTCCTACAATTAATGACATCAATCCTCATACTGTGTAAAGACCTATTATGGTTTAATAACATTCCGACATTTTCTCTTGGGTTGACCATCTAGTTTAACTTCCAAAGGGCCTTATGTTATTATTATATAGAGTCATTTTCTTTGACATACTTTTTTAACAACTACTCACACACATATTTTAGTGTAAAATTAAAATATTTCGTTAGTACTTCTCTTTGCGGTAGTCTCAGCCCTATTGCATAACTTATTTTATGATTATACTTTATTTATATTTCGAAATAGCATACAACTTCAACCATACTATATTTATGCAACGTTAGAGTTGTAATACAATTACTATCATAGTTCCTCCTCATTAAAGATTTCTACCGACATTCAATTCCTATGCTAATTTTCAATTTTCTTCGTAGCTCTATCGATCTAGAAAAATTCCCATGCATTTTTTCCTTTCTTTCATAAGTACACACAAAATTTACTAATCCCAAAATTAATAGTATAATTAAATAAGAATACTATAAGCAGGTTTATATATTGTCATGCCCATCAATTCCATACATATTCAGTCCATTCTTCTTTATTTCCCATAACTCCATAAAAGAGATGCATATTTGTTATTTACACAAGCATGCAATTTTTACTTCCTCAATCCATTGTTCCTTACTTATTAATTCTCTCTCTATTCATATTCATCATGATAATTTTATGCTAAACTTGTAAGTCATAATCACACACACACATGCCCACATATAAGCAGAATCTGAGTCCAGTTATATCATATCTTCATGCATGCATTCAATCATTTAACTACCATTAATCAATGTGTGTGCACACTAATTTCTACAAGCAATATTCAATATAACTCCTCTGTCCTTTTCTAATAGTTCAAAGCAACAAGTAAACCTATATTAAATATAAAATAGAATAATAGTTCCTAGCTAACTGTCAACCAATGCTTGGGAAATATTCAGGATCCGAGCACGTTCCACCCAACCATGAGTAACCTTTGCTAGATCCCCCTGAGCTAAGATCTTCTTGCGCTAAGGATTAAATAACCACTTTGATTCCTAGGTGGTTTATTTTATAGATTTTCTTCCCAACAGATTTTTGCAGTGTCCCGCTTTTAAGGTTTGCTAACCTTTTGCCTAAGCCTTTTTGTTTTTGTTTTTGTTTTTTTTTTTTTTTTTTTTTTTTTTTTCTTTGAAAAATATTTCTTTTTTTTTCTTTAAACCACACATTTCTCTCCCACGATGCTTTATTGTGACCCTACTTAGTATTTCTCTCCAACTAAGTGTTTAACATAATCTTTCTCTCCCATTATGTTAATTTAATTTCTTTTTTATTATTTTCTCCTAAGGATTTTTAGGAGACTTTTATGGAAGATCCATCATGTCGACTTGACGACCAACATTTTTTTCTAAGCTAGAAATAAGTCTTCTAAACTCTAGAGCTCTTTCTTGAATAATTCCAAGCAATTTATTTATAACTCAATTCATAAAAATATTTACATCATCACACCATTCTCATTTTGGCTTCCATAGCCATTAAATCCAATAATAGTTCAAGAGAATAAAAATAGTCAATGTCTGAAAATGCAAGATATAAGGGTGTTACAAACCCCTCCAACCACATATCTCATGTGTAAATATACACTAAGGCTAATACTAATGTGGCTTGGAATTCCTTCCCAACATTTTTGTGTCTTGTGTATTCTCGTATGTGTGTGTTCTTGTTATTATCAAGTTGTCACCTGTTCTTGTTCATATTTATTATATGCTTGTAACAATGGGAAGAGAATCTAACCATGTTAAGGGTTGGTGTCACCTAGGCCCTATGCAATCCCTAGATTATTTTGATGGTTTAGATGCCCCATGGGTCGCGGTTTCTCAAGAAATAGGTCAAGTTCGATGTAATCTCTAGAGAACTCAGACAACTTGACAAAAAAATTGTATGATGCTGATCTTAATTTTTTTTTTTATGATTAAAAAATTAAAAGTTACTTATTTTATAATTAAATTTCTTATAATAAAATGGAATAGGTTAAAAAGTGGACAATATAGTATTATTATTTTTTATTAGTAATTTGTGTTAAAGTGATAATTATTATTATTGATGGTAATTTTGAATACTAAATTTTGTTTATAAAGATAGTGTTTACATTTTTATTTTTTAAAGGGAGAATTGTTATTCTATTAAAGTGTAAAAAATAAAATACATAGATACAAAGATATTCAAAAGTTTACTATGTTAGTTCATTTGAAAATTGGAGCTTACTATGTTGGTTCATTAATAAAATGGAGCTAAGCAAGAGCAATTATTATAGTAGAGCAAGGCCTCTTTTTGTTTTTAAATAACATAAAAACAAACAAATACCTCGTGTGCCAATAGAGTTTAACTATTCTATGAAATTTGTGAAACATCCTTGGCCCGGCTCATACATGTCCACCTCTTTCTCATATACTTGTTCAACTTTGATATTTGCATCAATCGATTCCGAATTTGGGTGAAAGGTTGAGATCACGATGATCACATCGTCTTTTTCCCTTATCGGATAGAGAGGGGTGTTGCCCTTCCAAGCAACTCATGGAGCCATAATTAGTGTGATAATGACCACAATTATCGAAGACTTACAAACAAATTTAATGATCAAAGTTAGGATAACCAAAATGATAAATTTATTAAAACGCTTACTTGCCATGTGCTAGGTCATACCTAAAACAGGTCAATTACTTTGTATGGAAAGTCACAAACTAAAAACATACTCTTTTAACCTAGTGGGAAGTTTCCTTGCTTCGCTCAGTATTTCCACTGTCCGTCCTTGAATCATTTCACAAAATCTTACTAGAATGTTGAAGTTTTAACTCCTCAGATCTCCTTCCCTCATTAATCCTCTCTTGCATGGGAGAAACAACTCAATCTATCATCATAGATACACATAACAATTATTGATAATGAGAGGTACAAGCGCTTGGGTTATGCTAACTATTTCCAATTGGTGCCCCACACATGAAGGATTTTAGTTGATATTAAAAAGACCTAAATTTACATAATTTCAATAAAATGAGTTAATAAAAGTAAAATTTTATATGTTACTTAAACATAAAACCTAAGACATTAAGTTTATCCATCTTTAACGCACTTCATAATAAACACCTAATTTTACTTAATTCCATAACTTAAATTATTATTATTTATTATACCGAGAGGCACTCTCTAGCCTAGTATGGAAGAGATATGTAAACAATTGACTTAGTGAAATAAAAATGAAATAAAAATACTAAAATAACACACACACACACATATCTATAACCAACTTAAATCCATCTTAACTCGAGATCTATCAAGCATTGAGAGGGATTAAATTTCTTGAGGTGCAAACTTTTCTTGAAGTTTTGCACTAAAAAAAGAGGTTTGCACCTCCTTGATAGATATGATCCCTCTCAACCCTTGATAGATCCGAAGTTAAAATGGATCTAAGATGAAATTTTCATTGGAATTAGATGATACATTTTTTAGCAAGATTACAATTTCTCATTATTTAAAATACCTTTTTAAATATATAAATAGATGCATAGTGCTAGAAATCCCTAAAAACACAACTCAAACTTACTATTCCAACAAATCCCTACTAAAATTTAAACAAAATTAACAAGAAAAATAAAACATCTAATAAATTACACTAACATAAAAATTGATAATTCCATTTTATTTTCATAAGAATTTTGATATCCTCCCCCACACATATAATTTTAATTTTAGAAAAATGTAATACATTATAGTTATCCTAAATTCATGTTTTTTTATATTATGTGTGTAACTTTGAACCATGATTAAAACGCATTTTAAAT
>APFE031313907.1:1418-33638 GCA_000404065.3 Pinus taeda
CTATATGCATGACAATGTGTAAAGTTTCCCTTGAAAATTCCCTGTTATTATCATATATTCCCATTCCTTGTTAAGAAGTTCCCTCCCCTAATATTCCCCTCATGTTTTTTCCCCTTGAAACAGCATAGAGTTCAGTACTTTTGTAGGCAGAGGCAGCAGTCCAATTTGTCCTTCAGTTTGCCCATCTTGCCCCAAAACCATGCCAGATACCGAGACTTATGAGCAAGGTGATGACCATTCATCATCTACAGAGGTTGAGGTACAGAGGAGGCCTCATAAGGGTGGAAAGGGCGGTCATCATAGGTTATTGGGCTAGGATGCATGTTTGCAAGGCGAAGATGAAAATGTTCCAAAGAAGGTTGTCCGAGGTCCGCAAGAGGAAGAAGAAGACCAACCCGCTTGATATCTTGGCTGAGGCCTCTCTCACTCACCATGATACTCATTAGCCTCCTCCTAGCAGCAAACCCAAGAAATTTTGAGAGTTTTGAGGCATTTTTGGCATTTTTGAGAAATTTACAGGTTTTGGCCATTTGAGTGGTCTCACCCCGCGCGCGACCAGTCATGGGGACAGCTCAGAACGGGGAAAACTCTACATTTTTGGAATTTTCATGCAAAAATACACTTGCCTATGGATGGGTTTCAGATTTTATGAAGATTTGAGCTCCCAAAAGCTCAAAATACATGCAAATTTTGACTTTCTGCCCCTTTTTTGAGTTGCAGAAAGCTGCCTTGGGAGAAATGACTTTTGAGGGGTCAAATCAACTCCAAATTCAGACATTCCAGTGGGGTTGGAAAGTATACTCACAGAACTTTCCAATGAGCTATCTTGCACCTGATTTGGACACCAGGAAGGCCCTCAAACTGAGCTGTCAATGCACGCGACCAGTCAAAGTGAGGGGCGCGACCACTCAGGGAAATTTCACTGTTTTGACCAGTTCGGCCAGCAAAACACTGTTTTCACCTTGGTTGACTTTTGAGGCATGTAAATGATGAATTTTTGTATAAATTTCATGGCACTTAGATACTTTTACTCTCCTTGGACACTTCTAGAATTTTCCTTGATGTAAATGGTAAATATTTAATGCATGGATAGGTTTCCTAAGTTTTAGAGGCAAGTTGTTTTGACTGCCTATTATCTAGTGATTAACTTAGAATTAGTTGCAACAGCTCCTAGGAAGCTGAGCTTGACCCCTAGAGGTGGGGAAAGGAGTTAGATCTTCTATATTATGCCTTCTCTTACTATTTTCATGTTGGACTCTTGAAAGAGAAGCTCTATTGTATATTTCACTTGTATCTCTGCAATTTGAGGAAAAGGAAGACCAGGGTTTTGCAGACATCATTGGGATTCTTGTGGACTCTTGTGTTGATGGTGTGTTCTCTTATTGTAATTGTAAGTGTGTTTTATGTGTTCCATATCTTTCTTTACTGCAGCTTATTAAACAAAAGAAGTGATAAAGTTTGAATTCATGCATGCCATGCTCAGCTTTCAATTTTGTTTAATATTTATGTTTTCCACTGTCTAGAGAGGATTCAAAGTCATTGTTTGCCCTCTTTAGCCTCTCTTCTTTTCTCCTTGATCACCCATCTCAGCTGAAGGCATCAGCACAAACTCCTACCTTGCCCCAAAGACCCACCTGCAAAAACTGAGCTCAATCCCCGCACCCTGAATTGCACGCCCTCCAATTGCCACCAAAAACCCCAAAAACTTTAAATCAATCCTCCTTATCAGTTTACTAGCCTAATATTTGTGTTACCTTGATTGGTCATCTCTTCCCATTGAAAATTTAACGAGATTGATCAGAGAGAGCCTTCTCATACCCCGTAGGGCTAGCTACGAGGTGAAATGGTTTGATGTAGCCTTGAGATTTGTCTATCTCAGCCTAGGTGAAATTTCAAGTGCTAACAGGTGCATTGGAGGAGCTTGCTAGTTGAGAATGCTACTTGGGAGGATGATCACATACTGGAGTGTCCAACATTGAAGTTGCTTGGGGACAAGCAACATTTAGGAGAAGAGGACTGTCATGTCCCTTCCTAAACTATTTTGGAACAATATTAATTTCTACATTTGGGGGCCAATTTTGGAGGTGATGGGGGCCCATTTGATTTTATGAGGAGGCTAGACTTAATAGAATTTAATTCAATGTGGTTAAGTATATGTGGGGGCCACCCATACTAGGGGAATACACATTCCTTAGTTCAATTTGCATGGAGGAGAAATCAATGGTTAGGTGAGGGACCTACGATGGAGGGAAAAGTGCTCCATGAAATATATATAAGGAAGGTAGCTCTCCTCATTTGGATATCTTATCTTTTGACATATTTAACTCAATCTTAGTTTCTTGAGCTGCTTAGCTGGGTTATTGTGCTATTTAGCACGCGAGTGTCACTGAGCAGAGATGTCAACCCTTGCTTCGGTAGACTTCTAGTGCTATCCCTAGAAGGGATTTATTCTTCATCTCAGTTCATAGCAGCAATAGGGAGATGAGTTACAACATATGTAAGTCATGTACCAGCAGCAGGGAGAGTAACAACAACGCAGGGATTACATAGTCACAACGTGAGGCACTTTGGGAAGTTGGGGAGACAGGAGCATCCTTCATCATTTTTAGGAGTATAGAGGATAGCTACATACAAGAGGACCATCCTACACACAGCTCTCATTTCATCACATGTAGGACTGCATCATCTCCTCTATGACTACGCAGTCATTGGAGTGAGACTCTTTGGGGCAACACCATCCAGGGGAGTTTGAAGTTGGGAGGCTACGAGATCATTAGGAGGCAAATTTGAGGAGGATTGTTGGATCTGGGAGATTAGAGATTGAAAGGATCAGTCACAACAACAAAATTCGAAATTGGAGGAGGGCCAAGCTGTGAAGGGTCAATTTTGAAGGTTGGAACCAAGGGAAACCGTTTCTAGGTTTTTATGTGTTTTGGGCAAGGATCACACTCCTAATTTTACAGACTTTTCTAGGCAACTCTAAGGGATCAAACATGGGTCCCAACTCAGCCAACAGCTAGAGGAGCTAAGGGGAATTTGGGCTAAAATTCTGAGGTCAACATTTGGCCAATTCCTTTGTGGGTTATTATGGGTATTCGGTGGAGAGGTTGGGGTTAATTTCCTATAATTTTCTGACCACCAGAGGTGGGGTTTTCAGGAGCATCTTTGCATAAGACATCACAGTTTCACAAGGGCAGTGTAAGGCATTATTGCAGCAGTTATTTGTGCCATCTGGGCTTGACATATTACCACCTAGGCTTGATCACACTTTTCATTGAGGCAAGCTAGGTGCACCACTTCCACATTATTGTACTTTTCTTCCAAATTATAATAAAATGGCTCAATTGTTGGTTATTCCTGGACTTTTTATGCATGTGCACTGAATGTTTAAATTTTATGGTGTTGTTTTTATTGTTTGCTTTGCATAGCACTATTTTTCCTTGTTTGGAACATTACATACCAACTAATCCTCGGAAGCCTTTTTATTAATGAGGCATTTATTTTCTTCATTTTCCATTATTTTCTTTCATTTTCCTCCTTACATGCAACCTATGACTTTTCACCTCCCTTTCTACTAATTTCCATTATTTTCATAAATAAATGTGCAAAAAATGCCATTTTGACTTTCCAACGCCTTTTCCATTGCCTTTGCCAATTTCCTTTAGCCATAATAACCTAAATGAACGCCCACTAGGATGTCTTGCCCACCATTCAGCTTGGAATATGTGTCCTATCAACCGTGGTCTTATATATTTGTACGTGGGTTTTTAACTAGGGTTGTTACAACTCTCATAGAGATTAAAAATTTAATTATTATATTCATGAACGTTATAGTGATTTTTTTCAAAAGATTAGTCAATTAACTTATTAAATTGATGACTATTTTAGCAAAGTGACGATGAATGTTCAAATCTTAATGTAGGTGGAGATTATTCTTTCAAAAGATAATTTAATTTCATATTCATAAACAATATAACAAAAATAATAATGTATGTATGAATATCCTATAGTTTTTTGTGTGCGAGGAGTGCAACAAAAACTGTGTGCAGAACAAGGGACACAAACTCCTTCACATACGCTTCCTTCACACACCCTTCCTTGGTACACCAAAATCTCCAATATTTATGTGTGAAGGGGGGAAGATTTTTGTTACTTGCTCCACACATCCAGCCCACACTAAAAATCTAAAAGCTTCAAACTTAGATATTGAATAGTATTTAGATTTAATGTGTAAATCATACTTTTAAGTTTTATATATATAATCCATTATTTTTTATAAATGCATAATGTAACAGCCCTAGTGAAAATTTCAGGTAATAAAAGTTAATAAAGGAAAAAATAATAACCATGGTTGATGGGACACTTATTCCAAGTTTAATGTTGGGAAAGGCATCCTAGTGTGGGTGTTCATTTGGTTATTAATGGCTAAGGAAATTGGCAAAGGAAATGGCTAAGGCTTTGGAAAGGCAAAATGGCATTGTTGGCACATTTATTTATGAAAATAATGGAAATTAGGAGAAAAGGGAGGTGAAAGGTCACAGGCTGCATGTGAGAAGGAAAATTAAGAAAAATAATGGAAAATGAAGAAAATATAGGCCTTATTAATAAAAAGGCTTCTGAGGATCAGTTGGTAACATTTCCTTAGTTCAGTTTTAGAGCTCTCTCATTATTCACTCTCTCTCTCATAATCTTGGATACTTAGAGTTTTATTGGAGCACTCTTGGAGGGTGTGGCATACTTGGATTCTTGGAGAAAGTAGGAAATGGAAGAACAGGAAAGCGTAAGAGGACATCGGGATCAACAACTACATTGGATTTTTCTTGCAGGTACTGAGTTTCATGTATTTTTCCTCACTAGTTTTGGCATGCATGGCATATGCATGTGGTTTGTTGATTGTGATCTATCATGCGCATGGAGGATGGAAAGGATTGACAATGGATTGCCTAGCCTTGTCATTTCTTGGATAGCCATGGTGATTGTGGATTTGTTTTCCTTGTTTTGTTTTGGTTGGTTCTCATGTTTCCTTAGCTTGGGTTGAGTTATTAACCCTGGAAACCTTGGTTGGACAAATGCTCTAGAAGCCTTGTAACAGCTTGGGTCAAGTTACTAGTCTTGGAAGCCTTGGTTGGACAAATGCTATGGAAGCCCTTGGTGGGTTGAGTTACTGGTCCTAAAAGCCCTGGTTGGACAAACTCTCTGGAATCCTAGTAAAATTTGTGGGTTGCGTTACTAATCCTAGAATCCTTGGTTGGACAAATGCTCTGGAAGCCCTAGAAGGCTTGGATAGAGACCTATCTGAAGATGGTTTTGTGATGTCCAACCATGAGGTGGAATCACTGTTAGATGGGTTGAGGTGGATGTCCTCTAGAATATCTAGATGGTTTTGGATTGATGTGTATTATGAGATCCCACATTCATGCTTGGAATATGGCACAGGGGTGAATGGCTGAAGAGATATTTTTCTCAACCATTCTACGGTCGGGTGGAATGTGGAAGCCCCATCTCGGGTTTGGATTTTGCATCATCAATATGAGGTTATTTCTCCTTATATTTCTATGATTATTATAATGGTTTATATGTCAATCATATGGCTGTGATTTCATTGGTACTTATGTTGCTATTATGTTGGTTATATATATATTTTATGACAGTATCTATGTATGACTCTCATCATGCTTTTACTTGTAAATGAATGAACAATGTATATATTACCTAACGGATGGAATGGAAGTCAATGTGTTGAGGCATCAATGTCTCTTAGTGATTCTCAGCTGAGTATGAGACCCCATGCTCAGATATGTTATTTACACATGTAGATTACATATTTGTGATATGTTTGACGAAATGGTTGTCATGGCTAGTATGGGTCCAGTCAAGGTCTTATTCAAGTAATTGCTTTTGCACTTCCATTTCCCTATTATCTTACTATTCTGAAGATGTCATTCTATTTTGGGCAGTGACCTAGGCTCTGGGGCTAAAAAAGTGGCTCAAATCTCGGGGATGCTGGTATAGCAATCTGCAAAAGAACCCCTGGATGCTGCCTCGCAAGCCTATGAGAGCGTCCATAGGTCCCTGGACGCTGGCATGCCCATAGCATGAGAGAATCCAGAGGTCAAATGGTCCAAAAGCCTAGTGAGACCCAAGGACTGGTTGGCAGAAAGGTTAGATTGGTTCTTAAGGGTCCTAATGTTGATGTTGAATGTTTGTATGGTGTGTTTTTAACAGTTCCACTTCCTTAATGTGACTTAGGAGGTCAAATCATATCATAGTGGCCTCCCATCACATGTTTACCCCCGTTGACTGGTTGCTTGTGTAGATGTGGAGGAGGGTGTTATAGAGTGGTATCAGAGCATGGCTCACCCCTCAAACTGGATGGGTTGTGTGTTGGTCATGCATGTATGTCAGTTGCATGTGTGTCTCTTACACTTGCATTCCATGTGCTTGTTTCATTTGCATAATTTTGATCATGGTTGTCGAATGCCATCATGAGGAATTTGATGTTGTTATCATGGAGTGCATCATTAGATTCTTGATTAGATTCTTGTATGTATGGTTTCATTCTTCTATGCTTGGTTACATGTATCATTCTTGTAGGTTTGGTTTCAAGTATCATTCATTTATGCTTGATTACATGTGTATGTATGTGTGTGTTTGGTTACGCATTTCTTATGCATGTTAATGTTTACAAGTGGTCAAGTGTACAGTGATGTAGTGGTTGTTGTCATGCATGAGGTCATAGTATGCCTTGTTGATAAGGTCATGCATTGATGACTGAAACCTAGCTAAAATTATGGTTGCATGGTTATATGCATATGTGTTATATGTTGTCATGATTATGTTATACATGTATCACGCTAATTTTTTGATCTTGCAGACAAGGTATCCCCCCCAAGATATACTAAGGTATGTTGGTTTATTGTGATTTGGTTTAGCTGACATGATATACCTTGCAAGAATAAATATCAAATGGCTAGAAAGATGGTAGACTACAAGGACTCTCCCTATGAATCAGAAGAGCAGTATGGTGTTGGGAACTTTTCCGATTTGATAGATACACTGAGAAGTTTAAAGGAAGAAATAAGGAGTTGTAAGGAAGATAATGACATAATCATATAGGCACATGAGAAGCTAGCAGAGGTAAATGTGGTGATACTTCAGAGTTTGTCAGATTTGCAACAATAGGGACCACTTCAGATCAGCCATGAGCAAGAGGAGAAAACTAATGGGGCATATGGTAGTGGGTCGCATGGTTGTCACAGGTCAGATAGTGGTGACACAATCAGAGATGGAAGATTGTTGGACACTCTGGATAGGAGGAGGGATAGACACAGGTACCATTCTAGTTCTGGTTCTGACATGCATCATGATCGATATTGTTATCATCCTTATAGGAGGAGTGATAGGAGATACTTTCCAGATGAGTTTAAGAAAGAAAATCTACCTACTTTTGATGGAGAGATGAAGAAATCACAAGATGCATAGCCATGGTTGCTTAGTATGAAGAAGTTCTTCGGGTTGCATGATTATTCAAAGAACATGAAAGCCAGACTAGCTACATTTAGTCTCAAAGGTAAAGCATACATTTGGTGGGAAGATGTGAAGAATGTTAGAGGTATACATGAGGAGGATTCGACTTAGAATGAGTTTGAGCAGCTATTCAAAAGGAAGTACTTATCAGAGAGATATTGTGATGATAGGGCAAAGGAATTCTATGAACTAAAGATGGGATCTATGACAAATGATGAGTACACTAGCAAGTTCTTGGAGCTACTGAGGTATGTGCCTTACCTCAAGGAGGAGAAGACCAAGATTTAGAGATTCACTAGTGGTTTACCAATGGAATTCAAATATAGGATTAAGTTCGATGAGCCTAGATCATTAGAGGAGGCCATTCAAAAACTAAAGCATTGCTATGAACATTCAAAGCGTAAATCTGAAACTAAGCCAGACTGGAAGGGAAATGAAAAGAACAACTGATAATGGGACAAGAAGCGAGTAGGACCATAGGATTCAGGTAATAAGGAGAATGTTGCACCAACTAAGAGGTTCAGTGCATCTGAGAGAGGACAGGGACATCAATCTGAGGGTCAGAACAAGAATGCAGGTTCGAAACCTATAGAGTGTTCGACTTGTGGCAAAAATCATCACAGGAGAGATTTTTCATAAAATTAGGGTGGTAGGCCTCAGATCTATAGTGCACAATATGCTCAGATTGTTGGGGATGTTGGCCAGAGTGGTCCTCATATTTATGCATCATTGGATAACAAACAAGAAAACCATCATGCATCTATTATTGAGATGGACGGTAAGCTTTATGGTCAATTTATTTCTATTTTGATTAACCTTGGATCTAATTATAGATGCGTTAGTCCTAACTTGGTGGATGAGTGTGGTTTGAGTAAGGAATTGCATGCAGAATATTGGTTAGTGTAGTTGGCTACAAGTATGAAGAAGCGAGTTCATTAGTGGGTAAGAGCTTGTGCATTTGATTTGAATGGTATGACTACCACAACACATTTGAATGTATTACTGTTGGGATCATACAAGATGTTGTTGGGTGTGGATTAGTTGTATCTTCATAGAACCAAGGTGGATTGTTATGACAACGCTATTGAGTGCTTGGATAACAATGGGGAACCAAGAGTCTTGCAATGAAAGAAGAAATCCACATCAGTTATGATGGTGATAGATATGCAAGAAAAGCACAGCTGCAGAAAAGGGTGTGTTATTTGCAATACACATTTCTAGTGATAAAGTAAGGAAGTTGAGGATGCAGATGTTTTGAGCAGGTGCCCAGTTCTACAGCAGTTCAAGGATGCATTTCCTAAGGATATTTCAGAGTTTCCACCTCACAGGGAGGTAGGCTTTTCTATTGAGTTTGTGCCAAGGGAAGCTTCGGCATCAAAAACACCTTACAAGATGATCACACCTAAGTTGGTAGAGTTGAAGCTACAGTTGAAGGAAATGTTGGACAAGAGGTACATTAGGCCAAGTGTATCACCATGGGGCACACCAGTATTGTTTGTGAAGAAAAAAGATCGTATTCTTAGATTATGCATTAACTACAAGAAGTTGAACAAAGTGACCATCAAGAACAAGTATCTGTTACCAAGGATTGATGATTTGTTCGATTAGTTGAAGTGAGCAGTAATTTTCTTGAAGATTGATATGAGATCTAGAAGATCTAGATATCATCTCATAAGAATCAAGAGGACATTTACAAGACAACTTTCTGGACCAGGTATGGGCATTATGGTTTTTTGGTAGTTCCATTTGGCTTAACTAATGCTCCAGCTACATTTATGTGCTTGATGAATAGTGTGTTGCGTCTGTACTTGGATAAATATGTTATTGTGTTCATTGATGACATATTGGTATATTTTAAAAATGACGAAGAGCATGCCAAGAATTTAGCAGCAGTGTTGAGTTTGTTGAGAGAGCATTAGTTGTATGTTAAGCTTAGCAAATGTAATTTCTTTCATACTGAGATACACTACTTGGGGCACGTTGTCTCCAAGGAGGGAATTGCATTAGATCCAGAAAAGATAAAGGCCATCGTGAAGTGGGTAGCTCCCAAGAATGTAGATGAGGTGAGATCTTTCATGTGGTTGGTAGGATATTATAGGATGTTCATCAGAAACTTATCATAGATTTCTTATCCTATCACATCATTGCAGAGGAAAGGTAAGAAGTTCGAATGGACAAAGGAGTGTGAGGCTAGTTTTGAGCAACTTAAGAAGTTATTGACACATGCACTAGTGTTAAAAATTGCAAATGCGTACAAAGAGTTTATGGTATGCACAGATGCTTGCAAGAAAGGACTTTGTGGAGTCCTTATACAAGATGGACAGGTGGTATATTATGAGTCGCGGAAATTGAATGAGATCGAGCAGAACTACCCCACCATTAGGGGATTTTTGAGGTCTACTCAAATTTCAAGTATGGGTCTACTCAAATTTCAAGTGGAAACACTCGTTGGATGTACGATGGGCCCTGCCACACAAAAAATGAGAAATACATGAAAAACGTAATTGCAATCACGTTTTTCATGTATTTCTCATTTTTTGTGTAGCAGGGTCCATCGAAAGTATGCAACATGGGTACTCCTTGGATGATGAAATAAATTTTTCATCCAATGAGTACTCCCACTCAAAATTTGAGTAAAAACTTATGGAGAAAAGTTGAAAATACGAGTTGAAAAAATAGTTTTATTATTTTATTGTTTTTTAATCTTTGTACTTTTTTACTCCAAAAATGGTGAATCATCCCCCATGGTTGACATCGTCATCTTGAATCCTATTGGTTCTTATAAATTTTATTTTGGTTGTACATTTTTCTTAAGAGGCCTATTTTAGACCTCAAAAATCCCTTAATGACATGATCTTAAATTGGTAGTGATTATACATGCATTGAAGATGTGGAGACACTATCTTATGGGTTGAAGGCTTACATTGATGAGTGATCACAATGGTTTGCGGTATCTATTTGACCAACCGAATCTGAATGGTAGGCAGGCTCGGTGGTTGTCTACAATTAATGAGTTCAATTTCGAGATCAGATATATCACAGGTAAAGAGAACATAGTGGCAGATGCTCTTAGCAGACATATACAAATAAATCACTTAGCAGCAATGAGCTCCTATGGGATAGACTTATAGGATAGGATCTTACAGGTAGGCTAGTAGGATGTCAAATATATGGAGATTATGCACAGGTTGCAGCAGAGTACTAGTACAAGTGGTAGTTAAGGCGATAGCTCAGGTACAGGTAGTGTTACAAGTACAGGTGCAAGTTCATGGGATGTGAATTATTGTCTTGTAATGGATGGATTGGTTAGGTTCAGAGATAGGATATATGTTCCAGATAGCAGTGATATCAAGAAGGTGATCTTGTGGGAGTTTCATGCAAAACCATATTCAGGTCATCCAGGTTATCAGAAGACACTGACAACAGTGAAGATATTTTATTATTGGTCAAACTTGAAGAGGGATCTAGCAGATTTTGTGGCTATGTGTTTTGATTGTCAGCATGTGAAAGTAGAGTGTAAGCATCCAAGTGGATTGCTACAGCCGATTGCAATTCCATAGTGGAAATGGGAGGTCATTTCCATGGACTTCATCATAGGGTTGTCAAGGATAGTGAGACAGCATGATTCCATCATGGTTGTTGTGGATAAGTTAACAAAGGTTGTGCACTTCATTCCAGTGAAGTCCACATTCTCAGCTAGTGATGTAGCATAGGTATTCATCAGAGATGTGGTCAGGTTGCATGGTATTCTGAAGAATATTGCGTAAGATAGGGATGTGAAGTTCACTTCCAAGTTTTGGAAGGAATTGTTTGTTGGTTTGGGAAGAAATTTGGCATTCAATACAGCTTATCATCTATAGAAAGATGGATAGACTGAGAGGGTCAATAGGATATTGGAGGAAATGTTAAGGATGTAAGTGATGCATCAACAACGAAAGTGGAAAGAGTACCTTCCATTGGTAGAGTTTGCTTACAACAACGAGTATCAAGAATCTTTGAGGACGAGTCTGTTTCAGGAATTTTATGGACAAAGTTGCAATACTCTTATCAGTTGGAGTGATCCAGTTAACAGAGTGTTGATTGGACTAGAAAAGTTGGCAGACAATGAACAAGAAATGCACGTGATAAAGAATAATATAAAGGCAGCATAGGATATGCAGAAAATCTATGCAGACCGGAACAGGTTGTTTAAGGAGTTCCAGGTTGGGGAATAGGTGTATTTGTGCATCAAACCAAAGAAGAGCTCCTTGCATATTGGATCATGTGCCAAGCTGGAACCATGTTTTTGTGGACCCTTCAACATTATTGAGAGGATTGGGCCAGTAGCCTATCGACTCACCATGCCTCCAACAGTGAAATTCCATGATGTTTTCCATGTGTCATTGCTTAAGAATTATGTTAGAGATGTTGATCATGTGATTGACTAGTTTGTATTGCAGGTGGAACCATATGGAGAATTCCAGTCAAAACCTCAGTGTATATTGCATAAAAAGGTGTTCATGCTCTAGAACCGAGCAATCGAGCAAGTTAAGGTGCAGTGGAAGCACTTTGGGCCCTGTGAAGCTACATGGGAGATGGTGAATCAGATGCGAGCTATGTATCCTTCTTTGTTTGTCAGTTGAGGCAAATCCATTTTGGTATGGTGTTTTGGTATATGTTTGATGATGTTTTGGTATATATATATATATATTTGGATGTAAATACCGCCATGAGTTATGTTACAAAGCTGCAATAAACGGTATGGGTGTCATGTCATTATGATGTTATGTTTTCATGTTGGTTTGCTTCTCAACAGGTTGATCATTGTAAATACTTCATCAAGCTAAGTTATAAAGCTCCATCGACAGTATTTTTTTATTTACAACAATTTTGTGGTTATAGGTGTTGTTGAACACCAAGGATGGTGTTCCCCCAAGGGGGAGGATTCTATAACAACCCTAGTGAAAATTCCATGTAATAATAGTTAATAAAGGAAAAGATAATAACCATGGTTGAGGGGACACTTATTCCAAGTTGAATGTTAGGCAAGGCATCCTAGTGTAGGTGTTCACTTGGTTATTAATGGCTAAGACAATTGGCAAAGGCAATGGCTAAGGCTTTGGAAAGGAAAAATGACATTTTGGCACATTTATTTATGAAAATAATGGAAATTAGGAGAAAAGGGAGGTGAAAGGTCACAGGTTGCATGTGAGGAGGAAAATGAAGGAAAATAATGTAAAATGAAGAAAATAGAGGCCTCATTAATAAAAAGGCTTATGAGGATCAGTTGATAACCTTTTTTCAGTTCAGTTTTGGATCTCTCTCATTATTCTCTCCCTCTCTCATACTGTTAGATACTTAGAGTTTTCTTGGAGCACTCTTGGGGGTGTGCCATACTTAGATTCTTGGAGAAAGAAGGGAAAGGAAGAGAAGGAAATTGCAAGAGGATATCGGGATCAGCAGCTACATCATATTTTTCGTGCAAGTACCAAGTTGCATGTATGTTTTCCTCACTATTTTTGGCATGCATGGCATATGCATGCGATTTGTTGATTGTGATATGTCATGTGCATGGTGGATGGTCGGGCTTGACAATGGATTGCCTAGTCTTGTCATTTCGTGGATAGCCATGGTGAGTGTGGATTTGTTTTCCTTGTTTTGTTTTGGTTGGTTCTCATTTTTTCTTAGCTTGGGTTGAGTTATTAGTCCTAGAAGCCCTGGTTGGACAAATGCTCTAGAAGCCCTGTAATAGCTTGGGTTAAGTTACTAGTCCTGGAAGCCTTGGTTGGACAAACACTCTGGAATCCCTTGGTGGGTTGAATTACTAGTCCTGGAAGACCTAGTTTGACAAATGCTCTAGAAGCCTGGTAAAAGTTGTGGGTTGAGTTACTAGTCCAGGAAACCTTGGTTGGACAAATCCTCTGGAAGCCCTAGAAGGCTTGGATAGATACCAATTTGAAGATGGTTTTGTGATGTCCGACCATGAGGTGGAATCGTTGTTGGATGTGTTGAGGTGGATGACCTCTAGAAGCCCTGGATGGTTTTGGATTGATGTGTTCTATGAGATCACACATTCATGCTTGGAATATGGCACAAGGGTGAATAGATGAAGAGAGATTTTGATCAACCTTTCTACAGTCGAGTGGAACGTGGAAGTCCCATCTCGAGTTTGGATTTTGTATCATCAATATGAGGTTATTTCTCCTTGTATTTCTGAGTATTATAATGATTTATATGTGGATCATATGGCTGTGATTTCATTGGTATTTTTGTTGCTATTATGTTGGTTATTTATATGTTTGGACAGTAGCTATGTATGGATCTCATCTTATTTTTAATTGTAAATGAATGAACAATGTATCTATGGTGTAATGGAAGAAATGGAAATCAATGTGTTGAGGCATAAATGTCTCTTAGCGATTCTCAGCTAAGTGTGAGACCCATATGCTCAAATTTGTTATTTACACCTGTAGATTGCATATTCGTGATATGTTTGATGAAATGTCTGTCATGGCTAGTAGGGGTCTAGTCAAGGTATTATTCAAGTAATTGCTTTTGCATTGTCATTTCCTTGTTATCTTACTGTTCTAAAGATGTCATTCTATTATAGGCAGTGACTTGGGATCTGGGCCTTAAAAAGTTTCTCAAATCTCGGGGATGTTGGTATAGGACTATGCAAAAGAACCCCTGGACACTGGCTTGCAATGCTATGAGAGCGTCCATAGGTCCCTGGACACTAGCATGCCCATAGCATGAGAGCATATAGAGGTCAAATGGTCCAAAAGCCTAGTGGGACCTAGGGACTGGTTGGTAGAAAGGTTTGATTGGTTCATGAGGGTCCTAACGTTGATGTTGAATGTTTGTATGGTGTGTTTCTATCAGTTCCACTTCCTTAATGTGACTTAACAGGTCGAATCATATCATAGTGGCCTTTGGTTGCATGTTTACCCCAACCAGTTGATTGCTTGGGTAGATGTGGGAGGAGGGTGTTACACATAAATCTTGAAATTAATTGGTTTGAATATGTAAATACATAAATCCTTAAATTGATAGAGTTTAAATTTGTAAATATTTATTTTTATATGGTTTATATATGTAAATCAATATAACTTGAATGAAAATTGATATCTCTCACACACCCTTTGGGTGATTAAGCATGATTAACCCCATTATTGCGCTCCAAGAAAACACAAATTAGTTACAGTGTAAATTATAAGTGTAATGTTCAATCTCAGGAACTACTAAAGTATAATTCATTTGGAATGGTAAACTTTCACAATTTGATTTTCAAAATGTGTTTTTCATAGTTTATGTTATTTAAATAATTAATAATACCCTATGCCTGTTATGCCATTATCTTGTGCGAGATATTTCTCATTGTGTGGAGTGCGAAGATGCAGAGAAAACTCCGCACAATGAAATCTCTCCACACTTTACATACAAAAATTAAAAAAAAAAACTTGCTCCATTTTATCTCTGCTAATCTATAACATCTGGTATGAATTTTAAGTGAGAATTTCAACTTAGGTATATAAAAAAACAAAAGGAAGTGGGCACTTTTGCATGCATGCTTTTTTAATTGGGCATTGATTTTTTCTCTCAATGGTGTTGCACAAATTAATATATAAAAGCATTTATATAATAACATCGCTTGCACCTATGAATATTAGTTTTTGGTTTCATTGAAATTAATGTTCCAAATTTATCATTGTAATTATATTTCCAATAAGGTTATTAAAATTTGAATCTCCATAGGTGAATCCATAAAAATTCAGAATGAAATACATATAGCCCACCGCATCTAAAAGTGTCATAAATTTTTAGAAATTATTTGTAATTTGTGAGTAGTTACCATCCTGGAAGGGGATAAATCCATTCTAATTGTTGAATGTGTCCCATCACTCATATAAATTACCACATGGCCATCATATATTAGAGAGTAGTAAAACTCCTATGGTAAAGATAATAGCTTTGAAAGCTAGTTTTTAGCTTAACGTGAACCGATAGAAGCCATATTGAGTCAAGATGCGAATCACAAATATAGTTAATTGTTTATACTTATTCTCCATTTGATATACACATAAACCAAACTTTTCATGCCCCAAATTTTAACAATCCAAAACTACTAATCAATTGATTTATGTGTAGTATTATGCAAAACAAAAGTGTATAGAAAAGTTGTGTAGAAGGAGAATGTATGTGGAAATGTAGAACATTGTGAAACAAAGTCCATGTTGTTTGTACCACATATATGTTCTTCCACACACACTTCTTCCTCACATAGATTTAAAAAACACTTCATTTAATATTGGATATTATATGTTTAATTCATAAATGTGAAATCACTAATGCGTTTAGTAGTTGGGAAATTTCAATGCCAAGTTTTGCTTTCTCTATTTTGATAGTAAAACATTGGTTGGTAGTGAAACAGGCTAACCGAGTAAATGTTATTAAGCACTTAAACAATGTCCTAAATACACATTGATTCATTGAATAAATGTTATTGGCAGAGGATCTTTAGTTAATCGTACCAGGGGATGTCCCTGGTATGTTTTGTTTCGGTTCATTTCCGACTTTGGTTCTAGTCCCATGTTAGTGGTTACTTGCTCTCTCCTTTTCAACCAATTTTCTTCATACCAAGAAGATGGCTTTAGTCTGAGAGATCTGAACTCTCATGGATTGTTTCTTTCATACGGAGAATCATAATAGTTGAAAAATAGGACAAGCTCAACGAAGGAGGGAAACTGCCAGCGTGACAAACTACTCTTTTTTCTTTCAATTTATCTAGCAGATCCAATTCCAGGCACATATATAGTTCCATCTTGAAATCAAGATGTTAACTTTATAACACATCGTGTCTTTAGTTAAATAAGAAATTTTTTGTCGATCTGTCTCAATTGCAGATTCTCCATTTTCATATTGTGATCGAGACCCATACCATGTAGCTCCCCTTTGTACAGTTTTGGTGGTTGGTTTTGATTGAAAGCCAACGATTCTTAATGATCATGATAAATATGAAGAAATAGATGTTAGTGATCATGATAGAAAGTATTGATCATAATGGTGCTCAAGATCAAGGTGTAGAGTCAGATGCCCATAGTCTTTAACGATTACTTACGATTGGAGAAACGTGAAACATAGCGAACACCTCATTTTTGTTGCCAATGATGAGATGGGATATAACATCATCGCAGAACTTGTGTACTGTGAGTCATAACATTTGTTGTTCCAAAGTTCGGGTTGCTACTTACCATGAACGACCCTGCCGATATCAGTTTGTCGATGCATTCAACGTGCAAATTTTCCCATGCCCTCAATGTGTCCGTGATGCTAACTTATCCTACCACATTGAAGGGGATTTGATTAAAAGGTTCTTTAGGGTTGTGTGATTATATTATTTTGAGTGGAAGATAATTTTTTTGGAGTAAATTATGAAGAGTGTCCAATATTAGAGAAAGAGGTAAGCAAATTAATTTAATAATTTGAAGGGATTTATAGAAGGAATCAAGTGCAGGTAAAAGCTCAGCATAGATGGTTGTCTAGATAGTTTGGCATTTGTGGATCTAGGGAAGGATTCCTCATCTTTTGAAGACATGGGAGTGGCCTTCTCATGAGGTTATGCGACAACTTGGAATGTTGTTCGGTAATTGAAGTGGGATTTTTAGGTGCATTATCTCCTTCTCCTTCATAAACCCCCTTCCACAATTCATTGAAAATGAAAGTGTATTTTATTTTCTGAGACTACTCAGGATAGTTCTCTTTGCCATAAAATACCACTCCCACAATAAAAATTAGTAAATGTATGATAAAACACTGATTTGTGCCCAAAATATTTACAGTAATACAAGTCTTTGTAATAAAAATAATTAGTTATCTCAAAAAAGGAAAACACCTTCATCTAGCCATGTAAGGTCTTAATATTCCTCCATGCACCATACAATTTCATGGCTATCCAAAAAAAATACCACGTACGATATTCATATAAACAGTATCCCATATAACATATGGTCATCAAAAATATCAAGGTACTCTCTTTCCTTCATACTATATACATATGTTATATGCCATACACTCCTATGGTAATATAATACACTTCCAACGCATATATGAATCTGCCATTTTTAATATGACCATACATCTTCTAAAAAAACTCAACTCATATATAAGATCAATCTTCTTAAGTCGGTTTTCTTAAGCTTATCGCATGGACACATTTAAAAGTATTAAGAACTTCAACACATGGCATATTAGTCAAACGTAGATGAGGAATCGGTCCACAACCCGATTACCAGGGAGAGAGTCACAACACACCCAAACTGAAGATAATTTTCACCTAATTGTATGCTCTTTATAGCCAATAAATCACTTCATAAAATCAATCTCTTAGTGAGGTAGGTTCAACTTCACACTCAGAATTGTTGGCTCCTCGTTAATGGCGGTGTAGAAGGTCAATGCTCCCCGTGTGTTTCATGCCATGTGTTTAAATCTAGCAATGTGTTTATTTATTAACACCTGTGGGTTTTAGTGTAATATCAATCATGACTCCAACAAGTGGTATCAAAGCCAGAGGTCTCGAGTTCGAAACACATTGGGCTCACGTTGGGGGGGGAGATTGTTGGCTCCCTGTTAATGGCGATGTAGGAGGTCAACGCTCCCGTGTGTTTCATGGCATGTGCTTAAATCTAGCGATATGTCTGTTTACTAACACCTGTGGGTTTTGGTGTAACGGCGATCGTGACTCCAACAAGAATTTGATATGCTCTCAACAGAGATGGAATCTCATCCCTTGAGCCAGAAACTCGACTTAGAACTAAGGTGATTCTTCTTATGATAAGGGCGTTTGTCCTTTATTATTCGAGAACCATGTCGAGACTGTAGCAAATAGTTGTGTTGATACAAGAGGGAGATTAGATTTCCTTTAAGAGAGAATTGGTGCCGTTAGAAACCAGAACTTGTTCTCATCTCTTTTCCCAAAATATGACTTCTATTCTCAAGGTTCAACCTCCAGAATTTAAAGAGAAAGAAGCCATGAACAATATAGCAGAATGGCCATGGAGTTCAATGCATTTCAATGTACGACATTCAATGCACAGTCCAGCGTCCAGTGTATGCAACAAACTAACAAGGAGAGCGTTCAATATTAACTTCATAGAGCATTCAATAGACAAATAATTGAGCGCTAGTTCTATACCATGTCAGGCCAGGAGGTAACTCCACGAATTGAATTGTTCTTTGTATTAAGATAGAACATGGATATATCTCTAGAGAGAGAGTATTGGATTTCATCTCCTAATGTCTCTTCATCTTCCAATTCTCTTTATTTTGCTATTTACAATATTTACATGGATTTACCTAATCCCAAAGATTAGGAGTCAACAAAAAGGAATCAAGTGCATGTAAAAGCTCAACGTGGATGGTTGTCCAGATAGTTTGGCAGTTGTGGATCTAGGGAAGGATCCCTCATTTGTTGAAGATGTGGGAATGGTCTTCTTGTGAGATTATGCGACAACTTAGAATGTTGTTTGGTAATTGAATTCGAGAGATATGTGATTCGAGAGTTCAAGAGTGGAACTCGGCAATCCATTTTGTCGACGACACCCTTACAAGGGTTATGAGACAGCTTGATGGAGTTAGTAACCTATAAGATTTCCAAATGATAATGATGGAATAGACTTACAAATGCAAGTACATGTATAGTTGATTGAACCGTGTACACGAAGGACATCCTAATAGATTGGTGGTTACAGCAGTTGATACCCATACATTTTGGTAGATGGTTATTCCGTTATATGGACATCGGCATATTCTTTTTAATCATATTTGTAAACACGAGGATCACATCTAGACTTTATCGATTGAAATCGAGACAAGTAGTCATTGAGAGGGGACTTGAAAATAATATCTACTTGTCGTGTAATGGAGTTATTTACTTTGTTTAAAAATTTGTTACATTTACGAGAGATTTTAAATCCTATTTAGGTATGTGGTTGACATATACTCTCCACATATTGATTGTGTGGTTAAAATAACATTTTTATCTTAAACTATTTATTTAGCAAGGGGTCTATCGAGACACTGGGAGCATTTATTTTGAAGCTTCACAAAAAGGACCAAATACATCAAACAAATGAAGAAGCAATTTATCCCTTAAACACTTTTTAACCTCGTGGACGTTAAAATTTCTTTCTTTGTATATTTATAATAATAAAAAATAATTTTTTTAGCTTCTGATTGGTTTATTAAATGATAGATAATGGCGCATCTCCCGTTTGAGGTCAACAACTATTCCATCTAATGAAGAGCAGGTGGAGGTGGTGTGAGTCTTGTAATATTATTAAAACAAGAGACTTTGGTGTGAGTATCAAAATATTATTCCAAGATAGAAGTATTAAGTGGTATTTAGTGAATTAAAATTGAATGCTTCTTCTAATGCGGTATTCCTGTAAATATTTGCGTGGGGATGAGGCTGCCACGCCATGTTTTGGATTTCAAATAGCACTGGTGACGCGTTTCTAGATTTGTTAAAATCATAGACACCCAAAACCTGGGCCACTCTAAGGTTCCTGATGCCCGTATCAGCTAATGATATTGTTACGTTGATCCAATCGATCAGCTCGGCAATTTTTCTGCTGCTGCTCGCATGTGTGGATTTAACATGAGCAGAATCTTGAACCAGGATTCGTGAAGGAATTGTTCCCACAGGTTCTGCGTGTAGGTCTAGGTGTTGTCGTGTGCGTTTTTCTCGATATAATATTATTTTAGGTTGTTGAGTTGGAATTTGGATTTCTCTTTACATCTTATTCTAGGTTATTAGGCCAAGCACGGTTGGAATTTGGATTTCTCATTACCCGACTTACAAATTCTTTTTGATGTTTTGGGTCCTAAGTCTGAAGAAAAAAAATTCCTTCAAAAGTGATGTTCTCATAATAAATTAACCTTTCACCAATAAAAATTTAATTAAAAAATTACCCTTCAATAACATAATTATGTTAAGAAAAAAACCGACGCCTGCTCTCATGGCCGCCTCTGCAACCCATTGCTTCAGCTCAAAAGATGTCGAGGACGGCGATCCAGGCCAGGAGAAAGCATTACATGGTGCCCAGAGCTGCGCCATAACCCTTCACGCACCCAGATCTGCAAGTTATCTTAGATCTAGAGGACAGCAGGTTTTGATATGCGGAAAAAACGAGAAGGAGGCAACATCTGGGATCACGGCAGAAGGGGCCGGAGCAAATCACCTCCAGCAATGTGGAGGAATGACGCTTTCACTGAGGAATAAGTTATGGCAGCAGAGGAATGGGGTTTTCAGCTCCATCAAGGCTGGATCTGCAGGGTTTTCAGCGCCATTAAACGGATCTGCCACTGCAACCCAAGAAAGGCTGCTGCATGCAGATGGGTTGTTCTCTCCCTCTGTAACGCCAGAAGAGGCAGGCTCACTTAGGGCAACTGAAGAAGCATTATCGGGGAAGATGGAGACCTGCCAAGTCGATCTCTTGGTGTATCACAGTGTTGTCGGCAACATCAAAGGCGGCTCCAGAGCCTTCCACGTCCCTGCGCCCAGTGATCATCTGGATGGATTACAGGCGTATCTGATTGATGCGGCACACGGAGGCTCAAGGAAACGCAGTCCCAGCTTTAGATTTGACAAAGATCTGCCAGATCTGGCCACCCAGAAGGCAAAAAAGACCATGCTCTGGCCAGATCCAGAGATCTGCATGGGGTCTAGACCCTCATCTGATTTCTTTCAGATCCAAATTTCTCAACCTTCAGGCAGAACCATCATGCAATGGGTCAGCCCTTCAGTTCTGGTGCAGGAATTCAAACTGAATCTAGAGCGCATAATGGGGATCCCATCAAACCTTCTGCGACTTCTCTTTCAAGGTAAACAACTTGAAGACCCTCTTCCCCTCTCTTCATACAACATTTCCAGAAACAGCTTGGTGGTGGCGACCCTTCGGTTGAGAGGAGGTGCCGCTGGACAATCTTCCTCTACTAGGCCTTTCTCTTACAAAGACGCAGTTCACTCTGAGAACCCCAAACCCCCGGAAGCCCTTAAATCTAAGGCCTTCTTGGTTGACAAACTTGAAGAAGTTCCCTTTGTGGAACTCATACATGAAAATCTGGCTGCCCAACATCAAGATTTTGCAAAAAGAGCCATCATTTGCAGATTTAATGGATTATGGCCGCGATCTCAGGATCTCTATACATGGATCCATGTAAACTGGACACATCACTGTAAGATCTTTTTTTGTTCGAAAGGTTATTTCATTGTCCTTTTTGATAACTCTAAGCACTATGAAAAGGCCTTAGAAGAGGGCCCTTGGTTCATGGGAACTGCAGGGCTATTTTTGACTCCTTGGTTCCTAGACTTTGATCCAGCCACTGCAGTCATTACCAAGACACCGGTTTGGATTCGGCTTCCAAATTTACCTGCCCACCTATGGAGTACTCGAGTCTTCAGAGCTATAGGAAATACCTTGGGCAGCTTCATCCATGGAGATTTATGGCGGGAAGCCAAAGGTCTCTACTCATATGCAAGAATATGTGTGGAGTTAGATCTGAGTAAAGGTCTTCCAGAACAAATCAATCTCAAGATAAACGACTTTGTTTGGACCCAGATGCTGGATTACGAGAATACAGCTTTTCGATGCCGCCATTGCCACCAAGCTGGGCACTTGCAGAATACATGCCCATCTCGCCCGGCAAAGCAGAACAAGGCCAACGTCCCTAAGCCCAAGTCCAAGCGATGGGCTCCATGCTCTCCTCCTCTAGTCGCGGACTCTGATTCCTCCAGCTCTGAAGATGAAGATAGCGATGAAGATTTGAATCAGGCCCCTCATTTCGTGGCCCCTTCCACTGATGGACCGGCGCCTTCCTCCGACTCATCCATTGCTCAGAAACATGCACATTTGTCCTCTTCCTCGGACTCTGAAAAGGAGGGCTCCCCTGTGGAGGATCCCAATCTTCAAGTTGTAATCGCTCATCCACCCCAAAATGGTTGGGTTGAAGTTAAAAATAGGAAAGGGAAAAAGCTTCGTGTTGAAGCCTCTACCCTTTCAGGGTAGCTTTCAACGCTTCTTAAGCTGCCAGCACTTTGTTGTAGCTCCTTGCTTGCTTAGCTCCTTCTCTGGAACCGAGGTTGATAGTCCTATCATTTCCGGTTGTCGATATCCTGCTTCTCTGGAATGTAACCTTTTGTACAATATTTTTTGCTTAATAGAATTAGTCTTTATCGAGAGACCAAATAAAAAAAAATAAAATAATATATATATATATATATATATATATATATATATATATATATATATATATATATAATTATGTTAAAAAAAATCACATATATATCTAGGAAAAAAAATTAACATAACACACAAATGACTTATTAAAGCTTGAATTTTGGTTTGAAGTTGCATAAAACACTCACAATAAAATCTTTGGACCCTAAGATCAAATGTCCTTGACCTTAGACATGCCATTGCATTTGTATATATGACATATGCCTAAGGAGATCTTATGGGACATATAAGATGACTAACATAGCAAAACTATTGAATGTTATCAATAAAAACTTGAAAGTAGATTAATTAATGTGGTTTATGTTATGTTTTGCATAATCTAATATATACTATTAGATCTAAAGATAAAATATACATTTTACCATATATATTTTAGCACTGCTTTGGATCATGGCATATACACTAATATTAATAAAATTGAATGCATAGTATATAAACCTTTTAAAAATTAAAAAGCTAAACTTATAATAAATTGACATTGTGGATCTCCTAACATCATGTTATAGGATTATGTTATGTTTTCCTCCTTCATTATTACATTCTTAGACAACATTGAAACTTGAACATGTGTGAAGTACTAAAGGAAAATTGAAATAATAATTTGGTTGATCCTTTTTTTTTTACTCCACTCCAATGTTCCTCATATTCCAATGCATTGGCGCATTGATAGGTATAGGGCACACTGCGAACATGTTTTCCTCTATAAACTATCTTAACCTGCCTTGTTACATATGTTTGTGTTATGCACCAATGTGTAGTTATGTTTAGTACACTTCACAATCCATTTTCTAAATAAAATAATTTAATGTGACCTGGTTGCAATGCTCCTTGTATAAAAATACATCAATGCAATGGTCTATTTACAGCACACTAGAGCAATGGTATGTTTAGTACACATTGTACAACAATCCTTTTAAAACTTATTATACTACACATTGTATCACTTGAATCAATGTAGCTATTTTATTTAGTGCATTATCATTTATTTTATCCAATCTTAGCCTATTGTAGTGTGCATGGTAGTACACATGCGTGCCTCTTCTTTTTAAATTGTCATTTTAGAAATATTTAGGTTTCATATGAACCATAAAACTAGCATGTTTGGTAACATGATGTACATGTGTGTTGTACTTCATAACAAGCATCAGGAAAATTATATTTTTTCCTTACCATGTTGCATCTTTTTCAATGTATGTATTTTACAAAAATTAGGCATGGGAGGATGTATAACTATCCAGAGAAAGAGGGGTCTTATGAAAATGTAATTGCAAAGGCTTTAAAGGTTTATGTGCTCAAAAAATACTATGCTAAAAACTTTTCCTTGTCTATTCACATCCACTAAAAAGAGAACAAGAACAAGTGTGTTTGTTAAAAGTTTTATTAATTGATGTTTTCTTTGTAATGATTGGACACTTCTTTGTTGGAGGACATTCCCTTACTTAGCTTCTATAGCATGAGCTCAAGGTGTCATGGGAGCCATTAATCTTATTACCCTCTCATAGGTCTTATGGAGATGGTGCCTAAGTGAGACTCGTGATTTTTATGGTGGAAAGTAGGTATATATGTTTTTGTCTCTTAATATTTGGTGTAGTTTAATTGTTCTATATTTTCGTCTTTTGCCAAAATTTGATGATAAAATTCTTGGCAAATTTGTAATATTTCATTATCTATATAGTGTTTTGAATGCATAAATGGATTGAATTCCCTAAAAAACCCTTGGAGCACTTAAACTATGTGGAAGAGTAACTAAAATTTACAATCCAACAAATCCATTAACCACAAAATTTACTCAAAAAAATCAAAACATTAGACTTTTAAACTACACATTTACATTTTAATATCATCCTAGATTTCACAAAACCCTTTATACACATATAAAGGTATAAAATTATATATTTTAAAAAAAAAAAAAAAGGAAAGAAAATCACTAACTAAAATTGAGAATTCTATCTGAAACTAAAAATGAAAAGAATGTACTTGGTTTTTCCAGAATCATTTCCAAACTTAGTGCTTTTATATATGAATCCTAATATACCTTTTCGTATGGTTAATGAAAATTTTTAAAATTATATATAAAATGATTATTTTTTAATAATTAATTGCTTAATAAATATAAACTACAAATAAATTTATATGTTCATAGCTAAAATAATTAAATATGAGAACTGAGTTATATTAATAAATATGATTGATATATGCTAATTATTATTTTTACCTTTTAAAATTAATGGGTTGATTCACACGGTGTTATTTGTTATTTGGTAATTTCTGTGGTGATTTCATTGTTGTATTAGGTAAATGTAAAAAGGCAAATCTTGATAACTATAATAGGAGATAACTAGAATATATCAATATCTTTCATTTATAACACTGAGATAAAGATTTAGATTAAAATATAAATAAATATAAGAAATTTTCATAAAAATTTCCTATCAACATAAATAAAAACATTCTTTATAAAATGATCTTAACAATTTTCATAACAAAAAAAATTATAATTTTCTTTTATAGTAAAATTAAGTGTTATTATACATAACCACATTTTATTGTTATTGCATCTATGTAACTAAGGACCATTGTTATTTCAGAGATGTAACTAAAGAAAATTTGATATTTATTTTATTGTTATTTCACCAATGTAACTAAAGACCATTGTTATTTCAGAGATGTAACTAAAGAAAAATTGATTGAACTATTTGATTTGCAAAAAGAAAAGATTTTGTTGTCTTTTAGAAAAAAAATTGCTACAACTATTACCTTACTATTATTTTTAAATGATTCCAACCTATTCATTCATCATTCATATAATTTTTTTACATAAACATCACATTTCTATTTTTTTACGTAATCATCACATTTCTTATCTCCCATAAATAACATCGTTATCTTCTGCTTCTTTTATTTCCATATTAAATTCAAGGCATGTGCAAAAAAACATGTAAAATAGTTTAAAGAATAACTTCGGCGTAAATCACATGTAGACAGACATTTGTCAACGCATTTCGAACCAACAAGTGTGGTTCATCATCAGGACAAGTTGTCTTGACGATGAACCATACTTGTTGGTTCGAAACGCGTCGACAAATGTCTGTCTACATGTGATTTACGCCGAAGTTATTCTTTAAATTATTATGGATCACAGAAGCCTCAATTCAATTACATGTAAAATAGTTAAAAGAACCAAGCCACCCTTCCAACCACATATTTCTATATATTGTATACCAAGGGGATAAAAATTTATGATGTGTTATTATCATGAACATATACGTATCTAATTCTCAAGAAAATGAAAGCACTAAATTTTATATATATTCAAAATCTTGATATGAAATTAGAGATAATTTAGAGTGATTAAAAGTTTCTGAAAATTTTATTAACTTAGACTTAATCGATAGATTGTTGATTAAGTTTGCAACGCGTGACGGTTTTTGAAAGTGACGTGGGAATTGGAAGTAGGCAGATGTAGCATTTCTCACGATGATTCCTTGGAATATCCAGTGGGACTAGTTTTTGAAAGTCACGTGGGAATTGGAAATAGGAACATGTAGCATTTCCTACGATGATTCCCTGGAATATCCCGTGGGACCGAGACCAGGCAAGAGCTAACCAGCCTGCCATAGGGCATTAAATGACTGGTTAGCTGCATGCCCTTTAACTTTATAACACACCCGTGCGCATAACGAGATAAATGAAAAATAATGGGGTGTGTTATAAAGTTAAAGGGCATACAGCTAACCAGTCATTTAATGCCCTATGGCAGGCTTATTAGCTCTTGCCCCGGGACCACATTGTATATAATCGATGCATTGCAAGGATGCCATGTATGGATTCATATCATCTCTCCTATGCCATGTCATTTATTAAAAAAATGCACGTGGCAATGAGACTTCGAATAATATTTTACTTCGTGAGGGTGATGTAGTAACTATGTTCCTCATTATGGACTGAGATGCCAAGTTTCCAACAACCCTAACGGTACACGCCAAGTTGCTAACACCCCCCTAAGGCAAGAATTTCATCAGGTAGGCAAAGTACTTGTAGAATATGCACTAATAACATTTTCACAAAAACATGAACATCAAAAATACGTTTTTCACTATTCCAAACCCATCAAGAAAAATGGGCATTGAAAATTGTAAATGTTAAATGCAATCAAAATGGTCTATGATCGGAAAAATGCTCGTCAAATTCTATCCCTAAGGTTGAGTGATCGGAAAAATGCCCGTCAAATTCTATCCCTAAGGTCGAGTTATCAAAAACTACAAGATAACATGATCGCCTTGCTTATCAGCCCCGTTGTCATGTACATTCACACTGCATACGAGAATTGTATCATTGAATCAAAGTAAAGTATTTAATTTGTAGTCATCATAAAATCATCGAGTGGCTTCTCCAAAATTATAGCCAATAGATTGAAGCCCCTCCTACAAAACTTTGACATTTCCAGATCAAATATATTATTTGGAAGCCCATCAAATCTTTGATGGCATTGTAGTGGCACATAAGGCCATTCACTCACTTAGGAAACCCAAGAAAGCAAGTATGCTTAATCAAGTTGATCTGTCCAAGGCATTCGACAAGCTCAGTTGGACCTATCTATTTGAAATTTTTCGAGCATTCAACGTTGTTGAGACTTGGAATAAAGAGATGGGGTCCTCATATCAATGTCCCTCTTCTTTATCTCGCTCATTGGATTTCCCACAACCCCATTCCTTCCTTCTCCTAGAATTTGGCAGGGTGGCACACTTGCTCTCTTCTTATTCATTTTGATGGTTGAAGGTTTGGGAAGAACTCTAAAGAAACAATAGGTCAAGGAGTTTTGAAGGGGAAACAAATATATGGTGAAGACATTTTTCTTACTCATCAACAATTCGTGGGTGATACCATGCTCATGGGCACACCCACTACAAGAGAATTCAATTCAGTGAGACATATTTTGGAGGACTTTATGTCAGCATCAGGTATGGATATAAGTTTCTCCAAATCTCATGTTTACTTTTTCAATACTAGTTAGGATGTGAAAATCCACTTAGCCAAAACCCTAAGATTTTGAAGAAGCACATTGCCAACCACCTAATTGGGTTCCCCACTCATTAAAAACTTTGTAAGATCAAAATATTGGAAAGATTTAATTCATAAAATGTCTTCTAAGGTTGATAATTAGACCTTTAGATCCCTTAACTTAGTCGATAGATTGGTGCCTCTAAAATTTGTTCTACAAGCCCTCCCTACCTATCTACTTTTTTCCATGCTTGCTCTCAAAAATGTATTATCAAATATTAAAGGCTCATACAAATCATTTTTATGGGGTGGGGCTACCAAGGAAAAGAAGTAATCCCTAGTTCCTTGTGAAAAAATTTGCCTACCTAAAGAAGTGGGGGATTAGGACTTCACAACTTAGAAGACTTAAATAACGTTTTGGGTGTCAAGTTATGGTGGCACTAATTACAAGAAAAATATGAACTTTGGAGACATCTTTGGGACAAGAAATATTGACTTTTAACAACTCTATAATAAAAGTTATGGGTTAGAAATTTCTCTAATGGCTCCTCAATTTGGAATCAAGAAAAGGAAAATAATTTTATTATACAATAGCATAGTTTTTGGGAAGTAAGGGATGGAAACACAACCCTCTTCTAGATGGACACCTGGCAATAACTTCCAAAATTAAGCTCTAGTGAGTAATTGGTAGGATTGGAAGAGGAAACCACTAGCCAAAATCAAACTCTAATACACCACTATTGAATGACTCCACACCAGTCCAAAAATGGATAATTTGGGAAACTAGGGTTAATTTCCCACTCCTATAAGATCAATCAGGTTGGCAACATCTAGAGGACGATTTGCAAAACAGAAAAATCCCCATCACTAAGGGACAAGGAAAGTTTCTTTAGGGATACAAACAAGCTAATATCTTCTTAATAAAGGAAGATAACTTCTCTATTTAAAAACTTTAGGGAACTCCCAAGACCCAAAATTTGCAAAGTGATTTGGTCCAATAGACTATGGCCAAAGGTCTCATTATTCCCATGGTTTGTAGCCAGGAAATGATGCCTAACATGGGATAGAATTCAATGCAAAGGTTTTTAAGGTCCCTCAATATGATGGTTATGTCGATCTCAAGTTGAAGATCTTGAGCCCATATTGAACAATTTCTCGTTTGTTATTAGACACTTGGGTACTATAAGGTTGGGACCTCTATATTGGGATTTCCCTCCTAAGACTAATAGACATCGGAATTCCTATTAACTATCAAATAATTATTCCTATCTAATGATTATGGTGTACCAACCTACTAGTTATTGGTGTATCGGGTGTCAGTTACTGGGAGTTAGGGACTTTGTTATTGAACTTTCCTCCTAATATTGTCAAAACCCAAAAGGTCTTAGCATGGGATGTTGGCATGGAAATTCCCACCATGCCATGCTAACATGATAGGAGTTGACGTGTTGAGGTGATGTGTCATGATGGCATGACACCAAAGTGGGTCTTTGATGACATGGAATGTTGATGTGGTGTTATTGTGGAAGGTTGATGTGGCAAGATGATGTGGATTGAAGTGTGCAATGACGTTAAGGTGATGGTCAAGTGGAAATCGAGACAAAGGTGACATGGAATTCATGATATTCATCTAACTTCTATCAGGTGTTAGGATGTACAGTATTAGGATATCAAGGATCATATGTGTATGCTCTCAATACTAGTAGATCCTGATAAGTTTATTAGTCATTAGAAAAAGGTCTGTGGATTTCAGTTGATCAAGTATCATACTATTATCTATTGGAGAAAAGTATATTATCGGACTACACATAATTAACCTTTGGGTGATAGGATTTCATCTAATCAAGTATCGAAAGATAAAGACACTATCTATCAAGGCTTCCTCCCAATATCCATAAACCCTTATAAGGTTCTAGCATGGATTAGGAAAGTTGTTGTGGCAACTGACATGGCAGGTACATTGTGAAATGTGGGCACAAGGACTACCACATGTCTACTAAGTGACATGGTAGGATGATGATGTGGCACTTGGTGGACAATATTCAAATGGGCATAGCTTTGCACTTATATCTCATAATGAGACGAGATTTATATATGTGGAAATATTTTGATGAGTAGAAGATGATAGTAGTCTTAGACATGAGTTTTGCATTGGTTATTAAAGTAAGCATGTTATTGGCCTTTGGGTGCCAAGATTTTAGCTAATTAAGAATCAAAATATTGACATTATATATCAAGGCTTCCTCCAAATATCAATAAACCCTTATAAGATTCTAGCATGGATTGGGAAAGTCGATGTGGAAATTGACATGGCAGGTACAATGTTGACATGTGGGCACAAGGACTAGTCTACCAAGTGACATGGTAGGATGATGATGTAGCACTTGGTGGAAAATATTCAAATGGGCATAAATTTGCACCCATATCTCATAATGAGATGAGATTTATATCCTTGGAAATTTCTTGATGAGTAGAAAATTATGGTAGTCTTAGAAATGAGTTTTATGTTAGTTGAAGTAAGAAAAAAATTGATAATCCTCATCTTCATACAGTAGCCTTGGGGGTCAAGAATAGATAGATCACATCCTTAATCAAGCATTAAGGGGGTAGGTATGTTACACATATCCATTTTTTGCATATAACGGGTTTTCCTAGTGCAAGTATTAAGAAATCTACCTACAAACTTCTTCATGAATCTCTAATTGGATATAAACCTCCTCCACACCAAAGATTCATCCTCTGTTTGGTGGATTTATGGAGGTATGGTAGTACTATAAATTGCAGTAGAATGTTAAGCACCATATTGGATTCTCAGAGAGAAAGAGGGTTGGGCCCCCTACTATCCCTTGAGGTTAGAGGGATGATAGAGCCTTGGAATTAGAACAAACAACATAGAGGGAAGAGACAAAGGAAAATGGTACGCATCATCCAGGAGAAGAAAATTCAACCTCTTGTGTGTAAAGAAGATGGAATGAAAAGATACAAGGATGAGCCACACAAGAGAATACCACTGAGAAATTTGTCTAACAATTACATACACCCAAATAGCTAACTAATTAGCAACCTCAACATGATGAAGAAAATTGAAAACAGATTCCTTTCACATAGAGTCTACAATTCCATAAGTAGTGATGGCCTTATCCCTATAATGTTCAAAGAAAAAGAATATCAAAAGCTAGATGACACAGATAAGAGCCAAGGGGAAAGTGAGTGAATCAAAGACCAAAAAATAACTAAATAAGGAGGGAGGAAATTCTATGACTCAATTTCAAAGGAGAAAACTTTTATGTGCCACCCGTGAGAATCATGCTAGAGAGGAATGTAGAAGTGCTCACTCTAGTGAATAGAGAAGCCTATTCTTGACACCATGCTATCAAACCCAAACCGGGACGCAAAGCGGGACGCACTCCAACAACATTGCCTGAACTGAGATTTAAAACATTGTTGGAAAGTCACCTCCAACTTTGCTCCAGAATATCTAGACTGCGAGGGTAACTAGAAGAGCCATATTACAAGAAGACAATAATACCAAATCTGCATAAATATTCATTTCCACATATTGCATCATTCACCCTTTTGTGTATTTTATCTCCACCTCATTGACCATGATTATGAGGATGCAATGGAGTACTAATATGAGGAATCAATAACACTAAGATTATTGAATGACCAAACTAGCCACCATCCTTCAAAACCTTTCATTAATGTTATTGTATGCATCCTAAGGATGTAATGATATTACATCCTCTATTCCTATTAGTCTTCAAATAATAACACTTAATAACACTATATTCGTTTGTGGGAGGGTGGCAAGGGCACCAACAACGGCATAAATCATAGCACTCTAGGGTGTCCTTTTTAGTGCAAAATGGCTCAACATCAACTAACTTCAGGTTTATCGGGATTCAAAAGGCACCATCTAATGGGTTAGGGGCTCCCTCAATTCCACCCTCCCTTGCTATCGCTCTCCCGATTCCACCTTCCTTTACTATCAAATGAAGCTTTGTGTAATGGAATGTACCTTTCAGCATATCTCTTACAGCCATGAGTTTGTGGAGAAGCTGGGAACATTTATTATGAGGTTTCACAGAAGAAGGACCAAATACATCAAGCAGATAAAGAAGCAATCTGTCTCATAAACTATCTTTAACTTCGTGTACATTAAAAAAAAATCGTTCTTCCTTTCTACAACAAAATCATAGCTAATATACTCTTAAAAAAAAAAGAGAGTTGATAAAGCTCTAAAAAGTCATTTACTTCATTGACACTAAATAAAATATTTCCTCAACTTTCAAAGCCATTACATATAATAAGGATTTTATATGTGTAGGTTGGGTTGTTACGTAGTATTTACGTGTTATATAATTATTTTTATTTTAAAGCGATTAGAATTTGATGGTATATCTATTACATATAT